>JASDQU010104149.1:228615-244960 GCA_032191745.1 Picea mariana | reverse complement strand
TATCAACTACCACAAAGATGTAATCATGTGCTCTTTGCGTCCTCGGCAATCCTAGTACGAAATCCATGTTGATCGCCTCCCATGGCCTTTCTGGTATGGGTAATGGCTGATAAAGACCTGTATTCTGCTTTCTGCCCTTAGAATGTTGGAAAATTCTACATCTGTCAACAAACCTTTTAACTTCTGACCGCATCCCTGGCCAAAAGTATGACTCGCTCAGCTTCGCGAATGTTTTGTCATGGCCAAAGTGCCCTGGTAAGCCTTCGCTGTGCTTTTCTTTCAACAAGTTCTCCCTCATGGAGCAATTTGGAATACACAATTGATTTCCTCTGAACAACAGTCCATCTTGGATCATGTAATCTATCCACTGACTTCTGTCTCTGAGAACTGGGTTCTCAGCTGCTCCATACGCCTCTACAAAATCTGCATCACCTGCGTACATCTCCCTGAGATCATCAAATCCTAAAGTATTGACTTTGAACTCCTGCAACAGCAAACATTTCCTGCTCAAAGCATCAGCCACTTTGTTAGCAGTACCTTAAATATGTTTGATAACAAATGTAAAATTCTGCATGTATTCTACCCATTTAACATGCCTCTAATTTAATTTCTCCTGCTGAGTTACATACTGCAATGCATGATTATCACTATATAAAATGAATTCCCTTGGAATCAAATAGTGTCTCCATTTTTTCAATGCCTGTATGATGGCATAAAATTCTTTATCATATGTGGAGTATTTTTCCTTTGCCTCATTCAGCTTCTTACTAAAATAAGCAATTGGTCTATCATCCTGACTCAAGACCGCTCCTATGGCAAAGCCACTCGCATCACATTTCACCTCGAACGTCTTTCGGAAATCCGGCAACACCAACACCAGTTGCTCTGTGATCTTACGCTTCAACAGATTGAAGCTTTTCTCAGCCTCTTCAGTCCAATGAAAAGATTTATGTCTTTTCCTGACTATGTCCATCATTGCTGCACTGATTCCGCTAAAATTTCGGATGAATTTCCTGTAGAAACTCGCCAGTGCATGAAAACTTCTCACCTAAAAAACATTTCTTGGTGATAGCCAATTCTTTATTACCTCCACTTTACTTGGATCCATCTTCAATTCATTTGTTGATATGATAAACCCCAAGTAAATGAGTTTTGTCTTCATAAATGAAGATTTCCTCATGTTGATCAATAGCTTCTCTTGTTGTAGCTTCCTCATTACTGCAGCTAAATGCTTTAGATGTTCTGCCTTAGTTTTGTTGAAAATCAATATGTCATCTAGATAAACAATGACAAACTTACCTATGAATTCTTTCAGCACTTCATTCATTAACCTCATGAATGTACTTGGCGCATTTGTCAAACCAAATGGCATGACTAGCCATTCATACAACCCTTCGTTGGTCTTGAAGGCTGTCTTCCACTCATCGCCTTCCCTCATGAAAATTTGATGGTATCCGCTTTTCAAATCGACCTTTGAAAAAAATTTGGCTCCACTTAAACAGTCCATCAAGTCATCCATTCTTGGCAATGGGAACCTATACCTGATGGTGATCTTGTTAATGGCTCTGGAATCAGTGCACATTCTCCAGCCTCCATCTTTCTTTGGGCTGAGTATCGTTGGAATGGCACACGGACTCAAACTTTCCCTAACCAATCCCTTGTCCAATAACTCTTGGACCTGCTTCTTAACCTCCTCGTTCTCCTGAGGTATCAACCTGTACGCATCCTTATTTGGTAAACTAGCTCCCGGTACAAGGTCTATGTGGTGACTTATGCTCCTTATTGGTGGCAACGAATGAGGCAGTTCGTCCAGTACTATATCAGCGAAATCTTCCAGCAATTCCTGAATTTCTTCCAGCAAATCATCCACTCTTGTGCTGGTCAAAGCAATCCTTGGTTTCCTGACCACAAAGAATTTTGGATCTTCTTTCTTCTTAACTTCTGTAAGAAGCTCCTTCCCACTCATGAGAAGTACCCTATTGTTCACTTCCGGCTTTACCTCCTTATCTTTTATTGGAAGTAACATATGTGTTCTCCCATTCTTCTCCAGGGTATACGTATTTATTTTCCCATCATGAATTATGTTTCTATCATACTGCCATGGTCTTCCCAATAGTAAATGGAAAACATCCATAGGAATGACATCACATAAGATCTTGTCATTATATCCCCCTATTTTAATGTCAACTAAGCATTTTTTAGTGACACTCACCTGATGTCCCTTCTATAGCCATGAAACTTTGTATGGACTCGGGTGATCAGTTGTCTCCAGCTTTAGTTTCTCACCATCTCGGTTGAAATGAGATTATCTATGCTTCCACTTTCCACAATGACCTTACACTTCTTGTCTTTGGTCTTACATGTGGTTCTGAAAAGTCAACTTCTCTGAGTTGTGTCCTCCACCTCCTTCTCGGGTGTTAAGAGAACTTTACGCATCATCAACGACCTTCCGTCTTCTGCGTCTTCTGTTTCCATGTCTTGCCTTTGTGCCTCGGCGATGTGAGCTTCTCCTCCATCCTTCTTCTTATCCAGACAGTCAAAGGATTTATGGCCATTTTTTCCACACGTATAGCATGTGATGACTCCGCCTCGGCCTCTTCCTCTACCTCGGGTACGAGGAATTGTATTGGCGTCTGCATATCCTCCGCCCTGTTCAGCGTGCTGCCCTCGTTTTTCAACATGTTGGCCTCACTGTGAGCTTCCGCCTCTTGCTGTTCTTGCCTGAGGATTTTTCCAGTCGCCCTTAGACTTCTGGAATTTATCTTGGGCAACTGATTTACCTCTCGGCTGGCTCTTACCTCGGCCTCCCTGTGCTGGTTTACGGCTTAGCTTTTCCTCAGCTTTCAATGCCATCTGATACACATCCTCCACCGTTCTGATGGTTGTCATACTCATCTCATCTTGGATATCGTATCTCAAGCCGTTCATATACCTGGCAACCTTTTCATCATCACTCTCCCGATGACCTGCCCTAATATTCATCCTGTAGAATTCCTCGGTATATTCCTTAACTGTCATCAACTTCTGTCTCAGGTTCTGCATCCTCCTGAATAGTGTGATTTGATAGTCCCTTGGGATGAACTTTGCCTTCATATTTGCTATCATTCGATCCCAGTTTTTAATCTTTTGCTTACCTTTGCAGCACCTATCTGCTTGAAGCTCGTCCCACCATAATGCTGTGTGTCCCTTCAATTTTGTGACAGCATGTCTGACCTTTTTATCCTCTTCGATATCTTCATAATCGAAGTAGGTGTCAAGATATCTAATCCAGTCCAAAAGATCTTCTGCATCCAAATTACCTTCATAAGTTGGAATGTCCATTTTTGTCTTTGAACTCATCCTGGCAATGGATTTAATCAACTGCTCATTGGTTGCATCTTCAGCTGCAACTTCTTCCTGTGGCTCGGCTTCAACTTCGCCTTCGGAGTCACTCAAATCTCCCACACTAACTGTGCGTCTCTGCGTTGCCTCCATATATTCCAGTCTCGCTCGAAGATCTCGTATCTACCTCTCCATTTCTGGATTAGCTACTTGTCTGCCCCTTCTTCTCACCTCCCTATCCTCGGGTTCATGTGAATGTCTTTCTCTTCTGGGCAGCATGGTGAAGTTTTCTTCCTCCGCTATAGAAACAATATATAAATCCCGCTCTGATACCACTCTGATGCAAACCACTCCTCCACAGAGCACATCCGCCTCCTCAGGACCTTCTTATGCCCTTGGCCAGAAGAACTTCAAGGTTCTTCCGATCCCTTATCGGGACCTCTCAATACCCACAGAACTCTCTCAGTGATCTCCCCTTTGCCTTTATCAGGAAATCGGGTTTCGTGTTATCGCGAAACTCATGGGCATGTTCCTCGTGCTACACAAAACCCCCAAACCCGATGGATCTCAATGCCGATACTCCTTCGTTCATGTCGGGGATTTCCCTATCGGTAAATGGGCATATGCGATGTCGCATTTCACTGGCATCACGAATCTTCGAACCCCGATTCGCGATGGCGCCTCTCTCCGCTCCAAGCCCCTTCAAGTTATCCCCTTCCGCATATAACCTGCCATTCCATGAGACTACGGCATGCTCCCCGTCGGAGTTTTGGACTTCGCGGGTTAACAATGTGTATAATTTATGCTAGTGGGATCTCTGATTCTCCCATCACCGATGACACCTGTCCTCCTTTATTGCGCTCTTGCGGCCCCATGCGCTAACCGATGGTTGTCGAGATATCACCTCTCGCGACCTCGCAAACCTTGATGCAAATCTTCGCGGTTCCAACTCGCGAACCTCCGAGCTCACGATATGTCGATGCCACCTGTCGCCGTCTCCCTACAAGGGCTGACCTCCTGACACCTATACTCCACCAAAATGGTGTGACTGTGGGACCGTCGCGTTTCGCGAAATCGCGGTTTCTCCTGCTGCGATTCTGTTGTATGCGAGAACCCCGAAATGCTGAACCCCGACTCCCCGGGATCTTGCTCCATGTATCCCTGCTATGATCGATGACCCTGATCCTCTCGGGATTTCACGGATTGCGATTCCTTCCTGCGAGATTTTTTCGTCTCTGGAAACTCCGATTCTCCGATGAACCGAGTCCCGATGAGCCCTAGCTCCTTCCCTGCACACTAATGCTTAAACCATGTGCATCTCCTCAGAATATAACGGTTGGCGGTCTTTCACGAGTTCCTTCCACGGACCTCAACCATCGATTTCTTTTATTCTTGAAGATTTCTGGAGAAGGCTAAATGTTCCTTCTCAGAGCGTACTTCCCAAGCCTGTGCTTGCAACTCCTGCTCGAACCTTCCTTGACACAAACCTCCTGTGCTCCCTTTCAACGATATCACGAAGGTGCTATACCTCCTGAGCTTTTCCACTCTAACTCTTTCAGAGGAATTTGGGCGCACTCTTCGCGCTCAACGTTCAACAACTTCTCAAGTGTTGAATCCTTCCGACTCTGCGCACTTCCTGCAGCAGCAGTCTTCAACTTCTTTTGCTCAGATTTACAACTGAGACTTCTTATTCAACCTACACACTCTTTGCACAGCTACAACGACCCACTTCCTCTTCTGGGTGAATGAGAACAAGTGTTAAACTATCGAGCCTTCATGAATGCACTCCTTGTGGATGACTTCCACTGCACACCTTGCAGGAATCTCCTGGCTCAGATAGAGAAACAATTGAAACTCATTCTCTCTCGGACTTCAAGTTAAACCATGAAATCACATGCACAGCATATATAAAGCAAATGCATAACCAGAAAACAAACATTCATAAGCACATGAACAATATACACATAGAAACAACACCAGCCATGAATTTGAATCAGAACTTTCTTCTATTAATTCAAATGCCTGTACATGGGTGGTCTTCACCATTTTTTCTCTGCTTGCTCATGAATAATGTTACAATGATACAAAGGAGGGTGTCTATATCTGTTTTCCCTCTCGGATCTCTAAACTGTCTATTCTGGAATTAAAATCCTATGTACCTGCATTAACTAAAGTAAATGCCTCCTATCTACTTTAGAAAAGAGCGTAAGGCTCGAGGTCTGATACAATACAACAGGCGCTCCTTCATAAATGTTTCATTGAAGGATATGGCGCTTCATCTTTAATGAAAATTCAAAAAGAGTTCTCAAGCTTATATGTCATGTGTTTAAAAAGACATGCGTTGGCTCCATGCTTGCTTTGGTAGTCGCGATGCTCCTGCATCATAATTTCTTTATAGAATATTGATTGCTTCCATCTATAGAGACCAAAATTCTACTTGTACCTGCACATGAAAAAAATACTTCCTAGAAAATAACTCTTTCCTCATCATGTAGAAACTTCTTAACCATGAAAATGACTATAGATACATCTCGTTGTCATCCTTCACAATTTTTCACATATGTGTCATTTACTATACTCTCTATACATATATCCTTTTTAATCCTTTGTTCTTTTGCAACATGTTGGCTGCAAGCTTAACCTTCAACCTTATTGTTACTTTCCATGATAATTCTTTGCTTGCCATTTTCTTGTTCTTTCGTAAAGTTGTTTCCTTCCATTTCATCTGTTTAAATCTTCTTGTTTCTATCCTCTTTCATGTCTTCACAAATAAATTCTACAACCTTTATATAGTCTTCACAAATATTGTCTTTGCTATCCATTCTTCCAACATCTTTAATTCTTTATAAAAATATGTTAGCACTACATCTACATGTTGTTGTTCAATTTCATCGTATTCATTATCTTCGTAAACTAGTTATGTCCTATTCATTGTGAGAACAATCTTATGGGTTTGTTTTTCTTCAAAACCTACACTCGTTGAATATGCATGATCTCCCTGTTCACTGTGTTTATGAGACAATGTTGTCTTTTTCGTTGTTATGATACATTTCTTATTATTTCCTTCTTCTATGTCTTCGTGAGGAAATTATTCATCTTCCTCTTCCTTTATGATAGCTTCAGGTCATTGCCTATATTCATCAATTGCATAACCTGCAATCACACACAAATAATCAATTCCAAATCCATGAGACTCTTGAGTCTTTGTTGATGATTTTGTTGGCACACTTACTTATACTGAGATGGGGATGAATCAGTGTAAGACTGTTTTTTATTTTCTTACAATATTTATAAATCTATTAGTTTACCATCCATAAGAAGTTAATGAGAAATATATACAAACATACAATCTATAGTACACAAATATTTAACGTGGAAACCCAACTAGGAGAAAACCACAAAACTTTTATTAAAATATTTTCACAGGAAACAACCTGCTACAGACACCAACATGTTACATTTTTTTACAAGAACCAACCTGAAAGAGACATCAATCCCATTTTTTGAGCACCAACTCAACAACATATTTCAAATCCAACCTATAGCTACAATATTTGTAGGCACTAACCTATTGGAGACACTAATCCCCTGATCTCAGCACCAACTCAGCAACACCTATAGGCACTAACCTACTGGAGATATCAGTCTTCAATTCTTTTATCTGTATTAACTTCCTCATATAAAAATTTCTTCACTTCAAGCCTCCACCTGCATAAATTTGTTGTCTAAAAACCTCATATGTTGTTGTAATCACCATCAAATTCTCCACCTATTCATATTTTTCAAGACTTCATATATTCTTTGTTTAACCTTGCACCTCCTTACCACCCTTAGATGATTACATTCTTATTTTTTTTTATTTTCTAGCACTCAGAAACCTCTGAGCCTCAACACTCTCACACTCGCTCACTCAATTCAAAATGGATTAGAGCATTGTTATTATAGGCCTGAGTGGGGAAATTTATGGTTCACCCCTAATTTGACTAGATATGGGTCAACTCCATACACGAGCCCATATTTCAAAGGATTTTTCCACATACCAAAATTCATGCTTGCAAGATCACCTTCCAAATCCCTTGACTTCTTCCACAAGATCAGGTTGCAATAAATTATTTGAAACCAATCCCAATTCCTCATGTTTTCACGTGTTTTGTTCACATGTCACAACACAAACCTTATCGGTCATAAACTATTGGAACATGTCTTATATTAATTCATGATTGTTGATCCGCAATCATGTCCCCAACAAAATATAAATTGGGCTACCGGGACATCAGAACACTAGTCTCTTGAAACATGCACATGGAATCGTTTAACCTTGATTGCATAGAAGTCCTTGGATGGATCCAATATTAAATGTCAATTATTTATCTACAATCACTCGCCACTAGAACATACAACACAACCTCATCATCGGGACCATAAGGCCCCCGAAACTCTAACATTGCATTTTAATTGTTTTCCCCGACCCAGTATACTAAGCCTTTGGAACCGCTGGGTCACTAACTCAACGGGCCACTGAAAATTTAACACTACACTTCCATACTTCCACTTTGGTCTAGTATACCATCGGTCCCACCAAATCACCGACCCACCGAGCTGACCATCCCATCGGGGCCCCAAGACTTTAACACTCCACTTTCATACTTCCACTATGATCTAGTTAACATGTTCACGTGATACAAGAGACATGGCCTCCATGTGGAACTCTTCGTGTGTTGGGAGACATGTCACATTTGTGATTTTTGATGTCATCAAATCCTCTGGTCTTGTTCAGACACCATGCTGACATGGCAGAAGTATGTAGATTGATGTGTGTTGCTAATGTGGTT
This sequence comes from Picea mariana, assembly GCA_032191745.1. Taxonomy (NCBI): domain Eukaryota; kingdom Viridiplantae; phylum Streptophyta; class Pinopsida; order Pinales; family Pinaceae; genus Picea; species Picea mariana. Next base: position 236,807 of record JASDQU010104149.1, on the reverse strand, counting down.
GTTGTTGTGGCTCTGATGTGGCAGTGGTGTAGCTACTATGTGGAATTGACGTGGAATTGGCCACTAGGAACTCAGGACTTCAACACTTTCTTTAACTCCTTTACTATGATCAAGTATACCGGGCGATTGGCCCATCGGGTCCGCCACCTAACATCATCATGCTTCATTGTTGCTTCGTCATTTTGCCACATTTTTGGGGGGTTCATATCATGATTTTCAAAACCATTTGGGGGGAGGGGGGGAGGAATTTACACATCGTTCCCAAATGGATATGAAAAACACCATGATATATCATTTTTGGCCCCCCTTCTCTTTATTAAATATCATGCATACAGGGGGGGAAAGTTACATATATACCATTGATTTATTATAATCGCTCATGATCTTGTTCAAACTATGTAATAACACCTTTTTCATTATAAATTATTTGAAATCGTTTTTCTTTGTGCATGTGGGATATATCAATATTTGGTTTTACCTTTCTATCTCCCTCACCTTCAACGCATGCTCAAAAGTTCCTTTGTGTCCTAGAACTTTAGCAAATTTTGATCGCTCATTGATAAGGAACCATACATCCAAAAAAATATTCAACTCCTCGATCCCGTCCCTATATTTGTAGGGTTATTTTGTCCAGCTTCCAATCGCACAACTCCTCCTCATACCTGTGCATCTTGAATTCATTTGGGTACACAGTCATATTTCCTTCATTCATGACTCTTGCTACTTATCAATTAGTGTACACATAAACTCTTCAGTTCTCATAGACATTCATAGTCTCCCCGTGTCTTTTACATCAATGACAACACTACTTCCAACAATATCCCCCTGTGTCATTGATGGAAACCCTTAGTCAATATTCCCCTATCTATAACTTCTCCTTTTGTTTGAAATTATTCCTTTGTTATATAGATTCTCCTTCTTATTCTTTACTCTCCCCCTATGCATTAATGGAAAAGGTATTTTCTCCCCCTTTCACTTTACACTTTATTCTTTGTTCTACAACTAGCAACTCTCTCTCTTTCTGTAGCTCCCCTTGAGTTTGTGCTTCTCTTGAAGTGCTTCAGTGATTGGGTGGTGTAGGTGTTAGCACCAGAAGTCACCTCTGGATTGCAACAGAGGTAAGCCTGATACCCATCAGTTTTATATGTCACGATAATGGAATTAGGGTGGTTGAATGGGCGTAGACCCAGGAGAATATCATTTTAACTCAGAAAACTAGGCCAAGCATGCACGAGTAGGTGAGGTCCTGATCTAACTTCAGTCAAGAAGTTGATTTTAAAATGAGTAGAGGTTATACTTGGTGAGAAATATGAACAAGACTTCTATGGGCATCAGGCCTTCCAGGAGCTTGGAGAAGAAATAAAAGACACTGAAGATGTGCCTAAGTGACACAGTTACAACAGCAAGGTGATCAAACCTTCATCACAATTTTGTTGTAGAAACTTGACTGGATCCTCCAATTCTGAGTTACTCAGTGTGAGGAGGAAGAGATAATACAGAGACTTGATTTAAAACTAGTAAAAATACTATCATGATCAAACATACATCACAAAAACACAATCACCCTCGACTGGATCCTCCAATTATGAGTGTCTTAAAATAGTGTTTACAAATATATGGAGGGAAGATAACTTTCATTAAATAGGAAGTCTCAGATACAATTGCATAACCAGGAAAACCAGTACTTCAGCAAAAATTTACAATCAGGATCCTAGCTCAACCTTCGACCCTTACAAAAACATAAAAACTGAGTATATATACTCAGAGCAACTCACCCCTGACAGCAGGAGATTTGTTGAGCCATTAAATTCCAAGTTAGCGTGCACAGGCTCTTCTTGTATGACAGGAACATCAGATCAGCATGACTCTTGCAGGTAGACCTACACATAGGGGTACCATGGGTTGACCACTCCAGACCTTCCACACCTTCCATTTATGGATTGAGCTGAGGTTTCAACCACCTGCTCAATCTTAATTAACTTCTTTCTTCCCTAGAGAGTGTTCGAGACTATAGGCACAAGGTACGACTGCTTGCATGCTCTCCAAGGCCTGGAGGCTGGCCTCCTTTTCTTATGGCTCCATCCTCAATGTAACCCAGGTCCATAACCCCTAGCCTTTCTCTAAAATAATTTCAACATTTCTTCTGTCGAGGATTCTCACATGCTAATTCTCGGGAATCCTGATCCCCAGTATTGTTAAATCGCCCTCCCCAAACCAATGGTTCGATCTTCTTTCAAACCCAACGGTCAATATCATTTCCTTAGTCGGCATGAAAAGGTGCTTATCTTTCTCTTGGCCCTGCTTTCCTTGTGACTGTGGGTTGTGACCTTTCTTAAAAAACCAAAGGCGCTTCATGAATTTCGAGTATCGGCGATAGGAAGGGGTCAACTCCTCATCCCTCAGACTCTCAGTTGCCAAAATCGTGACGGGGCTTAACTTGTGTTAGTGCCTCCCTTACATTTCATCCATATGGTCATCGGCTATGACCAAGGCTAGGACCATGGGCCCAACCTCCGAGGGTTCCCCAATTTTGCGTTTCGGGGATTTAGGCTATGGGTGCATTTGTTGACGAGAACCCTGAAACACCAACTCCTGAAAATCTCAATCGTTTTCCACCTGTCCCATGATATTGGACGGCTCCCTTTAATCTCGAGCTCCAGGACTTCAGCCCTTCGGGAATTTTCATTTTCATGAGCTCTGATGACTCTAATCCTCGTGCAACTCAGTGATCATCATCACTTGATGGTCGTCGACCTGCTTCATCGATGGATCCTCACCAATGAAAACTGGTCTTTGCCCGCTTGTTTGATTTGATTCGTTATTCGACCACTTCTAGCATTACAAACTATGAAAATAGAGACTTGGATGGCATGTCTTAGGTTTGGGAAAACAAAGTCTCAGTGATGGAGGTAAAGGGGAGAAGTGATTGCCCTTTGGAAGAGATAGATAAATTCAGGGCCGATATCTTTCGAGCATGTCGATTGGCAAAATCGGTTGGTCAACAAGGATAAACGCAATGAAAGAACAATACATGCCGGGAGGGAAAAGAAAACCATGATCGGGTCTGGAAAAAGGGGGAAAGACAAGAAAAATTGTAGACTTGGGTAGATAATCACAAGCCCCAAGGTCTTGACAGAATTATGTAATAACATTAGGCTCCATGGGGGATGGCAGGCACCCTGTGAGCTGCCAATAATGCGCATCTCCAGTGCCTTGTTGTTGGGTTGTAGAGTCTTTATTAAAACTGAAAAACAAAGCAGGAAGACAATATTTACAAACACAGGGAAGCCACCTGTGGCTCAAATAAAACACCTCTTCAAGAAATGCCCATTCACAGGGCCATCAAAAAAGTTCTCACCCTCCAAATCCTGCAACCTGTAAGTATTATTTAAAAACACTTCAAACATTTTGAAGGGGCCAATCCAGAGGGCTTTAAACTTGTCATGATTTCCTCTGTCCTGTCTAGGTGCATCCCATTTAAGCACTAGATCTCCTAGCTGGAAATCTTCTTTTCTCTTCTTTCTTTCAAAGGCTTGTTTGATCCTTTGTTGGTGGTTATGAGCTATGTCCATCACCTTCTCTTTCGTCTGTTGCACTTCCACCAATTGATGAATCCTTCTGATCATATCATCAGGCTCTCCTTGATAATCTTGAAAGAATTTTTCTACAGGTAGAGCCAGCTGAGAAGGAAAAATAGCTTATGTCCCATAAACAAGTTGAAAAGGGGATATGCCTAGGGACCTTTTTGTTTTCACTCGATCAGCCCATAGAGCGAATTTAATCTTTGAATCCCAGGCCTTCTTAATGTCTTCAGACAATCCATTAATGAGCTTGATCAGACTTTTGTTAGAGGACTCTGCCAGTCCATTGCCTTGGGGATAATAATGAGTGGAGTGAACTAATGAAATCCCAAACTGCTCACATAACTTGACCAAAGGCTCAGACTTTAAGGAGGTCACATTATTAGTGATAATTTTGCAGGGATGGCTAAACCTCGCTATGATATCCTCTAGTAAGATGTTGATTACCTTGTTAGAAGCGCTCATTGTGGGGATAGATTTTATCCATTTGGTGAAATAGTCTGTGGCAATTAGGATCCACCTGTGTTGAACACTTGAAGAAGGATGAATCTCCCCAATAAATTCTAGGCCCCGCTGCTAAAAGGGTCCTGAAGCTACCATAAGATTTAGTGTTGGTTGTGGAGCCTGATTATCTTCCTGATTCAGAGGTATTTTACTTTCAGTCGTGTTTATACCCCATGAAGTATTTACACCCCAGAAGTATGTACACTCTTCCACATGGGGGAGTGCAAAGGGGGGGTACCCCCTTTGCGGGGTCTGGGGGCAAGCGGGCCCCCGGCGGGGGTTCGGGGGAGAAGCCCCCGAAGGAAAAATTGTCGTGTAAATGTATATTGTAATTTCATTGTAAATATGGACCGTTCATTATAAGGTTGCAGATCTAATGGTAGAGGTTATGTTAGGGTTTTTTTCCCTAGAAGGCAACCCTCTTTTATGAGGGAAATGTATTGCGGCTATGGTTGATGTATGAATATTGTATTCTGAGATAGGAGACTGTGAGAGAAAGAAGAGGAAGTTACAGTGGGTTTTTTTGTAGGTTGTATCCCTTCATTTGCTAGATAATAATAAAGGAAGGACCTAGCAATTTCTCTGGTGGATGTAGCCCACACTGGGTGAACCATGTAAATCTGTGTCTCTCTTGTATTGTGTATCTTCTGTGTTTTGTTTCCGCATTTGTTTTATTTTATTGCTCTGCGGTCCTTTTTTTCTAACATTTAGAGGTAGGGACTTGAGTTGTTGCTTTCCTGAGAATTTTTTACATTTGATACAAGCTTTGATATTTTTGCAAACCTCGGTGAATAAAGTGGGCCAGTAGTACTCAACCCTAATAATTTTGTAGGTTGTGATCTTCCAGAAATGGTGTCCCCCACATAAGTTGTCATGAAACTCAAACATAATATTTTGGGCCTCCTATGGGTCTAGACATCTTAGAATAAAGGGTCTTTCCAATACAAGACCCGTTCAATGAGGCAGTACCTAATTGCTTTGAGATTTAAATCTCTTTCCTTGCTTTTTTCCATGCCATCAGGGGGCCTTAACTCCTGCATAAAATATATAACATCTTTATACCAGGTGCATCCTGCCAATGGAGGGTTCTCTTGAGAGATGCCATCATACAACTCATCCTGTTGAATTTCTGAGCAAGTGTTGATGAAGTTAACACCCAGCGCTTTACAATTAGATTCATCCAACAACTTGGATAAACCCTGGCCTTTAATTAGTCTGGTGGGTTTTATTTCAAGATCAAACTCGAGGATTTTGGCGATCCACTTGCTCCTTCTCCCCTCTATGTCAGGATGAATGAGGATGTCCTTCACATAAGTTAAATGGATGTATGCAATGATTTTTGAATGCAAAACATAGACTTTGAAAGATTTAAGGGCCTTCACCAATGCATAGGATTTCTTCTCCATGATGTCATATTTGACCTCTGCATCTCTTAATGCTTTGCTGAAAAATGAAATGGGTTGCTCCAACCCTTCTGCATTCTTTTGTAGTAAAACAGCTACCACTGTGTCAGATGAAGCAAAGGAGAAAATCAGAAAATCCTTTGAGTAATCGGGACTGATAAGCACAGGTGATTTTGTCAAGGCCTTCTTGATTTGTCCAAAATATTCTGTGGACTCAGCAGTCCATTTAACCTCACTTTCCTTTCTCAACATGGTTGTTATAAGTTTTACCATCTTAGCAAAGTTAGAAACAAATCTCCTCAAAAAATTAATTTTCCCCTAGAAAGACTGGATTTCTTTCCTGGATATCGGGAGTGACAGTGTTTGGATTGCTTCAACTCTGTTGGAATCAATCTTGACCCCCCCAGTTGATACTATATGCCCCAATAATTTCCCTGCCTTCATGGAAAATGATTTCTTGGGATTTAAGGAGAGACCAAACCTTCTGCATTTTAAGAAAACCCTTATCATATGACAGTAGTGCTCTCTGTCTGATTTGGAGAAGACTGTGATGTCATCCAAATAGATGACCACAAATTTGTCCCTTTCTCCAATGAAGGTTGTGTCCATGGCTCGCTGAAAGGTCTCTCCTGTGTTCATTAAACCAAAGGGCATTTTTGCATACATGAATGTGCCCCAAGGAGTGGTGAAGGTTGTCTTTTCTCTGTCTTCAGGTAAGACAAAAATTTGGTTATAACTAGAAAAACTGTCAATCATGGAAATCCTCGATGCGCCAGTTACCCTTTGTAGAATATGTTCCATTTTCGGCAAGGGGTAATTGTCTTTCTTTGAGATCCTATTCAGTTTTCTGAAATTGACGCAGACTCTTATTTCTCCACTCTTCTTTCTCACCGAGACCAAGTTGGCCACCCACTTTGAATACCTCAGAGGCACAATGATTTGAGCATCCAGTAGCTTCTTCATCTCTCAGTCCATGATATGAAACAACATAGGATTAATTTGTCTTAATTTTTTCCTAAATTGTTTGGCCACTTCCTTCAATGGGATCTTATGCTCTATGACAGTTGTGTCATATGTTTCAATATATTTGTAGGTCCAAGCAAACACATCAGCAAACTGCTTTAAAATATCAACATACTCGACCCTCTACTCCTTGGACAGACTGCTTGACAACTTGACATGCTTAGGATCCTCCTCTGTACTAATGTTGCATTCAAATATGTTAGCCTCATCAACCGGCTTCTTATCTTTTACTGCCACATCACTATTTTCAAAGATCCTCTCCAAAGGGACTAGTCCCTTTGGAATGTGATTGCTTGGTAACTTCACAATGTGATGATTAGCAATCTTCTCTAAAAATACATCATCGTGTGTGTTACTATCAGAATCATGATCCTGGTCTATATGTAATGCAGAAAATTCATCAACAGCTTCCAGGAATCTTTTGATATCAAGATCATCCTCAAATTCCTTCCATTGCTTGACATTGTTAGGTATACAGGGTCTGTATTTTACTTCTATATCATATCTGAGCTTTGGTGGCAGGGGAACTTTGAAATTACTCGTTGAAACAGCCAAAGAGTCAGCCACCGCATTCTCTTCTCTAGGAATGAATGAAATTTTGAAAGCCAAAAAAAAACTGTCTACTAAATCCCACACTTCATTCCTATAAGATATGAGCCTTGGATGTTTGGCTTGGCAAAGATTCCTGATTTTTTTTACAACCAGCTCGACATCCCCAAACACAGATATTTCTTTGATTCCCATGTCTCTTGCAACCCTCAAACCTAAAACAAGAGCTTCGTACTCTGTCACATATTGGTAGTTTCAAATTCTAGTTTGTAGGACATGGTTATGGTCTCTTGAGTTGGTGAGATAAACACCATTCCAACACCAGCACCTTCCTTGGAGGAGACTCTGTCAAAGAACATTTTCCACACAAAGGTGACGGAGGAGGAAACTTCATGAAAAGTAGTGGACTGCTTTYTGATTTTTAGAGGGGGCTCAGAAGAATGGGTGAGCTACAATAAACTGGATCCCAATTCAGTGTCAAGGGAAAAGATAGGGTGGTTAGTGGGGTTAGCTTCATTKTTGATGATGTAGGCCAATTGAGCTTCTCTATATAGCCTTCTATGCTCCCCCCCCAAACACTGGAATGGTAGCATATGTGAGGTCCATTTGTAATGTTCCACCCAGCTGTTTTATCCAAGATCTTGACAACAGCTTTCCAAACTTGGGGGGAACATCATCTACCACAATATCCATCACCACACTCTTCATGGGCAGCTGAAACAAGGTCACGACCAGATCTTTGATAACCCCAAGACACTGCACCCTCCTAGAATTGAAAGAGTACAAATCATGGTAGGCCTTTGTGACTTCCAGCCTGAGTTCTTCAATGACAATTTTGGGCATGAGATTATGGGAAGCCCATGAATCCATCAGACAATTATGTAGCACCTTGTCATGTATGTTCAGTGACATGTAGAAGGGAGGGGATGAATCATATCTTTCTTCTACCATAGTGTTTAAGGATAAATCCGTAAGTGCGGACACAAACCGATCTCCCTAGATCCACCTGGATCTAGAACAAAACATGACAGAATATACCGCTTTCCCTAGATCTAAAGTATTGAATGGACAAGAGAAAAAGGATGATGTACTTACTTTATAAAAGATTTCCTTTATCTCTGTTGTTCCTCGC
>JASDQU010104149.1:206016-218661 GCA_032191745.1 Picea mariana | reverse complement strand
ATTGTTGGTCAACTGAGAGGGGGGGGGGTGAATCAGTTGTTACCGTGATTAAACAATTATGCTCATTTTAAACTCTTTGCGGAGCACTCAATGACAATCACAATAATGCAGGGAAGTAAGCAATAGAACATTCACACAGCATCATTCACACATATGAGATACACAGAGATAGATATTTCCTGAGGAAACCCATAAAAGGTAAAAACCTCTTCTTCTTGGTATGATAAGTAATATTTACATTCTGTACATTATCATACATATGATCTCCAACTCATTTTGAGGCTACAACATATGTTTTGCAAGCTGCAACTTGTTGAGAGCACCAACTCTCTATTTTATCTAGCACCCACTAGAAGGAAGCACCAACTCCCTGGCTTCTCTAGCACCCACTAGAAGGAAGAAACAACTCCCTAAGTGTTCCAGCACCAACTGGACGGAAGCACCAACTTCCAATCACGCAGGCACCAACCTGTAAAACAGAGAACAACAGTTCTCCCTTACTGTTGGCATGATTACAGGAAGGTATGCTTGTCATTGATGGAAAGATCAGAGTATGCATCAATGGAAAAACATGAACAAATAAAGATCAGGAGGAATTAACGCAGAATCAAATGCAGTGCGAAGGTGTGCTTGTTCATTTGATGGAAAACAAGAAGGCAAGGAAGACCAGCAGCGCAACAATGATCAAATGGCAAGATCGAAGTGTTGGTCAAACTCCATTTCAGAGTTTCGGCTACCGGGATTTCAGATACCAGGAGATGGAAATGTCAAAGACCCCTCACAGGAGTCCCGAAGTTGCGAAATCTAGAATCCCAAAATCCCGAAAGAGGCACATCAACAAAGAATTTCACATACTGGGCGTAAACTTCATTTCGGAGTTTCGGATACCAGGAAATTGAGAAGTCAAGAATTGAGACTCTTCAACACAGGAGTCCCAGAGTTGCGAAATCTAGAATCCCGAAATCCCGAAAGAGGCACATAAACAAAGAGTTTTGCAGACCAGGAAATAACTCCATTTCAGAGTTTCGGGTACCAGGAGTTGGAAGAGTCAAGACTCTTCATCATCAGGAGTCCTGGAATCGTGAAATGCGAAATACCAAAATCCTGGAAGAAGGAGGACGATTTCGGATACCAAGAGTTGGGGATGTCAAGAACTCTTACTACAGGACTCCTGAATTTGCGAAACCCAAAATCACAAATTGATTTGGGCCGACAGTTCCAGGAAGTGAATGTGGAAAACCATGTCAGAAAGGATAGGTGGAAGACCATGACACATGGCATGATCAGACAACGACAAGTGTCAAGTTGATTTGGCATTTTAGACCATTGGAATTCACATTTCTGAGTGACACGTGGAAGCCACTCGGGTCACGACATGTCATCGAGTGATGTAAGACTGACCTCACTACCAGAGTTTTTGCTTTGGGAGTTTTATCACTATCACTCCCCCAAAGTCCCGAAGGATGAAGTCCCGAGGCAGAGAATAACCATCGAATCATCGAGGGTGTGGACCATTGATCTGACTCCATTTCAAAGCTTTGGATATCGAGAGTTGGAAGAATCAAGTGACGGGACTCTTCATTGCAAGAATCGCGAAAGGTCAAAATGTGAATTACTGAAATGATCGGAGCTAGTGCAACCAAGTTCCATTTCGGAGCTTCGGATACCGGGATTTCGGTTACCGGGATATGGATATGTTAAAGACTCACATCATCAAGAGTCTCGAAGTGTCGAAATGCAAAAACCCAAAACAGGCGCATCTCTTCGAGTGTTGGATATCGGGATTTTGGTTACTGGGAGATGGAGATGTCAGAGACTCACATCATCAGGATTCCCGAAGTGCTGAAATGAGAAAACCAGAAACAGGCGCATCGCTTGGAGTATTGGATACCAGGATTTTAGATACTGGGAGTAGGAGGAGTCAAGAGTAAAGACTCTTTATCAGTGGAGTCCCAAAATTGTGAAACCCAAATTCGCGAAATGTCACAGACAAGCTCCATTTCGGGGTTCGTGACCTAGAGTGTCGAGACACTTGATCACACGAATGTTGAATTGTCGAATGTCGAAATGTCGAAGCGGCGAAATGAACGTAAGATTCAATGAAGTCAATTCAACAATGCAGATGAGTTTGAATAAGATCGGAGGGCTACTGTTTCACTTCACAGTGTAACTGCTAGAAACAAATGATGGTTTCTGCCAGAGGATGAGCTCATCTATGACAAAGAAGAAGAAGAGTCTCAACTGCCAAAGAAGCTGAGGAATCTCAACATAACACCCAGTGATGATGGATGCATGAGAAAAATGATGAGAGAAGCTGAAGATTTGCCATGATGATCAGGCAGAGAACTTGAGATGGAGGAAGCATGCAGAAGCACAATGAGATAGCATGCACAAGGAGGACAGAGACTATAAGTATGTAGAACAAAGAAGAAATGGGTGTTGTTGTTGTTATGAGGGATTGAGGTGTGAAGAAGGGGGAGAGCTCAGCAATAGAAATGCATAGAAGGGGAATGGTGCATTGAAGAGACATGGCGCAAAGAGCATAAAAGGAAAAAGAACAGATAGTGCAAGGAGTGTGCAGAAGACACTGATGCAGACACAGCAGCGTAGTGTAGCAGAACAATGATGAGACCGGTAAGCCATTGAAGAACTTTATATCACTATAATAAGTCATAATAGAAAATATTTATATTTCAGGGTCATAGGGAGGTGCTAGGGAGGACTGTTGTCCTTGAAGGTTCAAGTGGGTGCTTGAACAAAAGGATTTGTAGCTTCCATCTGGTTGGAGCTAGAGAAACCAGGGTGGCGGGGTGGTGCAAGGGAGAACTACTATTCTCTGTTTTACAGGTTGGTGCTTGTGTGATTGGAAGTTGGTGCTTTCATCCAGCTGGTGCTGGAACACCGGGGAGTTGGTGCTTCCCTCTAGTTGGTGCTAGAGAAACTAGGGAGTTGGTGCTTCCTTCTAGTTGGTGCTAGAGAAACCAGAGAGTTGGTGCTCTCAGCAAGTAGCATCTTGCAAAACAGAGGTTGCAGCCTCATTATGAGTTGGTGCTCATATGTATGATAATGTAAAGAGTGTAAAGATTACTTATCATATAAATAAGAAGAGGTTTTTACCCTCTATGGGTTTCCTCAGGAAATATATGTCTCTGTGTATCTCATATGTGTGATTGATGTTGAATGTGCTATTACTTATTTCCCTGCATTCTTGTGATTGTCATTGAGTACATTGTAAAGAGTTTAAAATAAGCATAATTGTTTAAGCATGGTAACAACTGATTCACCCCCCCTCTTAGTTGTCCAACAATTGGTATCAGAGCAGGCCCCTTTTATCTAAGGGTAGATCCTAGATCTTAAACATGTCAAGCCATGAAGGAAATTCAACCAATAAGGCCCCTCTGTTCAATGGAACAAACTTTTCCTTCTGGAAAGTTAGAATGAGAACCTACATAATGGCTTTAGGTGCAGATGTCTAGGATGTGGTAGACACTGGTTATGTAAAGCCAGTTGTACTAGCTAATAAGGATGACAAGTTAGAATTCAGCTTCAACGCTAAGTCTATGAATTCTATCTTGAGTGGGCTTGTAGAAGCAAAATTCGTAAAAGTTATGCATCTAGGAACTGCCAAAGAAATGTGGGACAAACTCATTAATAGTTATGAAGGTAATGAGAAGGTAAAGGATGCCAAGCTTCAAACCTACAGAATGCAGTTTGAACAGCTGAAGATGAAAGAAGATGAAATTGTTGGAAAATACTTTCTGAGAGTAGAAGAAATGGTAAATGCAATGAAAGCACTTGGTGAAACAATTGAGGAACCTTCTTTAGTTCAGAAAATCTTGAGATCTCTCCCAGATAGGTTCAATCTGAAGGTATCTTCTATAGAAGAACTAAATGATCTAAAAACCTTGGAGTTTGATCAACTTCTAGGAACATTGACTGCATATGAAATGAGAATAGTTAAAGGTAAACCCACCTCCAGAGAAGCATCATTTAAGGCAAACAAGAATGAGGATTATGAGCCCGATGAAATTGAAGCAAAATTTGTGAAGAGACTGAAGAAGGGATCAGGAAAATACAAAGGTAAAATACCTTTCAAATGTTTCAAATGCGGTAGGATAGGTCATTTTTCAAATAAATGTCCCCACAAAGGAAAGGATCAGACATGTGATGATGAGGAGAAGTACAAACACAGAAATTTCTTTAAAGAGAATAACTTTAAGAAGAAAAGTCTATGCTTAAACAATGATAATGATCCTTCAGATGATGAAGACAATGACTCATCTATTGAAGATAAACTAAATGACTTCATACTTATGGCCAAAGAGGATTATGATAATAACAGCACAAGGAGTGATGTTAATGAAGAAGAAGTTGTGGTTGACATGGAAGGAGAACCGATTAGTGCACTGGAAGAGATTGACAGACTAGGAATCAAGAACAGAAAGCAAAGACAATTGTTGATACAGTTTGAGAAAGACAGTAAAGAACCGGATGAAGACCTTGTCCTACTAAAAGTAGAATTAGAAGAGGCAAAGAAAATCGAAGACATTCTGAAACAACAATTATCAGAAAAGAAGGCAAGATGTGAAGCATTAGAACAAGAAGTAGTGAAAACTAGGAAAGAGATGGAGAAGTTTCAAGCCTTGTATAATCAGAATCTGTCAAGTATCAAAGCCTCAAAAGGATTAGCCCCCATTCTGAATCAGCAAAGGAATCCAAAGCTAAAAACTGGTTTGGGTTATGAAGAGGGATCAAGTAGTGGCAAGCCAAGAAACGAAGAACCCATCGAGTTTTTCAAATGTACAACCAATGACAACAACAAACCTGCAGAAACAAAGGAAGACAATCAGCCACCCAAGACGAGTAAGAAAAAAGGGGCCAAGACTGAATCTGTAGAACAAAGAAATAGTGTGCTCCCTACTGAACGACGTCATCAACATGGAAGAAATTGATTTGCTCAAAGAAGACAACCACCCTCCAGGTACAAAGAATTTTTCTATGGATATTGTTTCTACTGTTCTAACTTTGGTCACAAAGTTGTAAATTGTTCCTTAAGACTTAGACATGAGAAATTAAGATTTCAAAGGAATAAATACTTGCCACAACAGAGAATGATGCAGCCAAACAACAAACCTTCACAGATTGCAAATTTCCAAATTAAGTCTAGGGACATGCAACTAAGGATGTCAAGAAATAATCAACAGTCAATGAGTAGACAACGCTGCAACAATAATTTTGACCTATTGAACAATGAGATTAAATGCTACATATGTCATAACTATGGACATAAGTTTGTTGACTGTCGATTAAAGAACTATGAACCAGATTTGAATTCCCCTACTGAAAATGTCAAGTTTTGGAAGAAGAAAGAAAGTGACAAGTGTGGATTAGTGTTGTCAGCTCAAAGAAAAATGAATCCTTGGTATATAGACAGCGGATGCTCCAAACATATGACGGGAGACAAAGGTAAGTTTCTATCCCTAAGTGAAAGAAAACCAGGAAACGTAACCTTTGGAAATGATGCTCCAGGTAAAATAAAGGGTAAAGGGATGGTGAGTTTAAGTAATGGAAAAGGAAAAGCCCAATATTTTCTACTTGTAGATGGGCTAAAACATAATCTGCTCAGTGTAAGTCAAATGTATGACAGAGGATGTGAAGTGGTGTTCACGTCCAAGGACTGCAAGATAAAGTCTATAAACTCAGGACAAGTGGTGGCCAAAGGCATAAGGACAGAAAATAATGTATATGTGTTGAAAGAAGATAGAGAAGAATGTCATCTAAGCAAACATGATGAAATATGGTTATGGCATAAGAGACTTGGACATCTAAACTTTGACCACTTAATCAAACATAGAAATCTCGAGGCAGTAAAAGATCTTCTAAGAATATCAAAGCCCCAAGATTCAATGTGTAAACCCTGCCAAGTAGGAAAGCTAAACAGGACACAATTTAAGTTCAAGAGCTTTACTTCAACAAAGAAACCACTTCAACTAGTTCATATGGACTTATGTGGACCATCAAGATAGGAAGGCACAGGAAAAGAAAACTACTTCATGTTGATTATAGATGGTTACTCCAGACTTACTTGGGTTGCCTTTCTCAAAGAAAAAGCTGAAGCATTTGAGAAGTTTAAAATATTTAAGGCTTTAACTAAGACTCAAACAGGAAGAAGGTTAAAGGCAGTAAGATCAGACTGAGGAGGAGAGTTTATGTCAAGTGACTTCAAGAAATTCTGTGACAAGCATGGCATCAAGAGAGAATACACAATCCCAAGAACTCCACAACAAAATGGAGTAGTTGAGAGGCAAAACAAAATAGTGCAGGAAATGGCCAAGTCAATGATGAATAAGAAGAACATTGGTCAAACCTACTAGGTAGAAGCAATACACACAGCATTCCATGTTCTTAACAAAGCCCACCTCAGACCACAAAGTTACAAGACACCTTATGAACTATGGTTTGGGATACTTGCTTCAATTAAACACTTCAAAGTCTTTGGGAGTAAATGCTACATAAAGAATAATGATGAGAACCTTGGCAAATATGATGACAGGGCTGATGAAGGTATGTAACACCCTGTTTCCCCCAACTTGTAAATATAGTTGGACTGGCCAAGAACTATGTAAAACTCATAAATATGAATATGTGATGTAAATGGACCTTGAGGAAGAGGTCAATGAATGTGAATAACATTCTAAATTTATTGCAGGACTGTTGATGAGGGGATGTGCAGAAAAAGAGACCACGATGGCGGTGGAAGGCACCTGAAAAGGTGGCATTAACTTCCACCGAGAATTTAATACTGTATTTGGACTCCACTGGCCTGGAGAACCAAAAGCGGCTCGCTGGCCCTGAAAATTAATGGCTCGCAGACTGGTAGGCGGATGGCTTGATGAGGGATGGGATGGTGAACCGCCCATCCGTAGAGCCATCAGGCCTGATCAATGCAAGGAAAATCGCGCCACACACAACCTCGCGAGAGGATAAGGCGTATGGCAGAGGAAATTGAGAGGGCAGACACGAGGGGAACTCTGGCACCACGCAGAGTGAGTGATAGCAGAGAGGAAAGATTGCAACCTTCACTCCTGGTCACTGGCAGACAAAGAGACACAGTCGCAGAGCATCGTGGTCTCAGCTCGGGGGTGGCTAGTGGTAAATCCACTGAGAGTCACTATGCCTATGGTTGGGTGGAAACGAGCACCCCTCTCAGCAGTTGCACCCATTTCTGAAGTTATTTCTGATAAGTGTCTTGTTCATATTGCATCTTGAAATTTATATGCTGATATATATGCTCATAAACTACGAATGATCTCATTATAAGAATGTCTGTATGGTGCTATGATCAGTAATAGTAGTTGTATACTTGTATGAGAAGACTACGTATGGCTTATGTCCTCATGAATCGTTATTTATATGTGTACTGATCTAGTTTAGACTTCACGTCTGGTTCTCAGGAGAACGATACCCTTACCTGCCTCAGAAAATGCCCTGGTTAAACCTCCCCGTAGAGAGACCCTCCTTGAAAAGTCCATGAAGAAATTTGGAGGAGAAGATGAAGGCGTAAGACCTTAGTAAACTTGCACGAGGAGGAACGATCCTTTTGAAAACCCAGGATGACAGCATAAGGACGAGGTATCGAATTGACGGACGAGATCCCGTCGGGAAATCTACGGTCACACCCGACCGTTAGATCAGTAGGAAAAGGTAGGGATGTTAATGGCCTTACCCCTTTTTGTCTTCTGTGTCTTCACGGGCAACGAAGAATTTTGGATCGTAGACCTCCAAGGTCCATGAGAATATCTGGACCATTGATTTTTCTACGTCCAAAGAGTAGTAGAAAAGGGCGTGGCATCGAGACCGATCTGAATCGTCAGATCTGAACTAGGAATCCCGACAGTCGTTAGATATTTAGGGAGATAGACGAGGGTTAAGCCTCGTGAATAGGGGAAAAACGGATCAGAGCCGTCCATCCGAGGAGGACAGGTGGCCGAGATCCAGGGATCTCGTGAGCTCGGAGGTTCGCGGGGTAGGAGTCCAAAAGTTGGATGCTCCAAGTCGCGAGTGGCGAAGCCACAAGAGGATCTGATCCGTCCATAGTTGAGGATGCATGTCAGGATATCCAAAGAAGTCGAGCATCAGAGAATCGGGGTTTGCGAGAGCAAAGAAATCTTGCCGCTTGGAATCACGATCCGTGATATCCCGATGAGCTCTGAGCCATCCATTATTTGGGACACGTGTTAGGAGATCCCGAAAGTCGAGGATCGGGGAATCGGAGTATCCGAGCACAAAGAAATCTTGTCATACGGAATCGCGATCCATGATTTACCGACAAGATCAGAACCATCCATTAGGTGGAACACATGTCAACAGATCCCAGAGAATCAGAGTTTCCGAAGGTGTGAAACCCTTGCAGTTGGGAATCGCGATACGTGAAATCCCGATAAGGATCTGGACCGTCCATTGGCAGAGGACACGTGGTGGAGATCAAGCACCATCGGCATTTGGTGCATCGGGAAATTGGAATTTCTAGGGACAAGAGGATGGGGAAGTCCCAGGTGAAAACCCCGACAAAATCTGAGCCGTCCGTTTAGAAGGACAGGTGTCGAAGATCTGACGAGAGTCGAAAAATCGGCAAATTGGCATTCCTGAGGTCGAAGGAACCAGGACATCGAAAGTCCCGAAACCCTGAGAGTTAATCAGGACCGCCCAATTGAGAAGGACGCGTGGTAATCATCAGCGCCCTTGGTAAAAACCCCAATGAAAGGATATGACTGCAGTCATATAGAGGGAGGTCGTATGGACCAAAAGGTCTAGTCCAGGGGACTAGCGGAAGCTGACGTCATATCAGGATATCGGGGATTTCGAGGACCAAATGTTTACGTATTTCAATGTTGTGATATTCGAAACCCCGATGGACGGAGGAGATTCTTTCAGAGGATCTCCGAGTCGGTAATGACCGTTAGATGTGGGGAGGAGACGTCAACTTAAGCCAGAACGTGAATAAGCGTTAGGATAAGCGACTAGCGTATCTGGACGGCCAGAGTTCAACCGTCTAGATCTACGACTGAGGTTCCATTCTGAATCCCCCTTACTATTCTGCCTTTAGCGGTAGGGGGGGGGTCCGGAATTGGGTGCGCAACTCTCGAACGGTCAAGATTTACTAAGTGATATCAACGGGTTCCCAGTGGATTCCAGACCCCCCTTGCCATTCTACCTTTAATAAGGGGGGGGTCTGGAATAGTGTGGTGTGTGAAGTGGGGCCCCTCCCTGTCATGAGGACCCTCATGTCGCGTTTCCCTTTCACCACCTGCGTTATACCTAAACGTGCGACGGGGGCTTGTTCTCATTAGCGGTTCGTTACCCCTGTGGGGGAGTGTTCCTATTGGCCATTTGTCGACCTGGTAGGGACTCTTCCCCATTGGTTGGGCGCGTAGATATTACTGTAGCATTGGAGCGTGAAATACCAGAGATGCTACGATCGAATTGAGCCATTAACATGTCCCACGATCACATGGGAATGGAGTACGAGAGAGATAGAGCTAGCTTACGATGGGCCTCCTTGGTTATTTAGGAGTTCAAGTCCGACAGAGGACCCAAAAATTTTGATTTAGGTAGTGGGTGTGTTACAAAGTGGTATCAGAGCATGGTTACAACACTCGGCCTGATTGGGCTCATGCATGATTCGCGCATAAACTCTGTTCGAAGTGCTCCTATGAGGACTAACCCCTGACCTAACTATCTTGTCCAGGATTAAAAACTTGGAATATGAAAACCCGACTGTGTATTTATGTGAAAGAGTTATGAAATTATGCCCAAATTATAATATGAATTTAACTCTTGAACTAATAACCAGCATTTGTCTTTTCACTCAAGCGGATGATCAACCGCGGGAATCTACCAACGCAGGGTATGGTGACTCACCAAGAAGTGGGAGAAGGCTCCCACAACCGAGATGATGAGTTTGATGAAAGAAGAGAAATAGGAACCCCTCCAGACTTAGTTGAGACGGTGAGGAGTCTCATGGCCAAATTGCAAAGTTGCAAGGTCGATAATGAAAGAATGATGAAAGAGCAAGAAAAGAAAAACGAAATTAATGCAGTTCTACTGTAGAGCCTATCCGACCTACAGTGACAAATGCAGCATGAACCTGAGATGCAGAATCGTGGTCATGTCAGTGGCCACACTGAGAAAAGCACATCCAGAAAGGTCCACCCCAGAGGTAAAGGACCAGTGCCAGATGATTCCACTGAGAAGGAAGCTGGCAATTCAGAAGGCTCATCCAGCAGCAGGACCAGTTCCTATTCTCACAGAAAACAGAAGAAGCAAAAGACTTCCAAGAGTCACAAATTTTAGGAATTCAGGAAGGCCAAACCTCCCTCCTTCGATGGCGAGATAAAGAAGGGAGAGGAAGCTGAGGCTTGGCTACTTGGACTAAAGAAATATTTCAGAGTCCATGATTTCTCAGAGAACTTGAAGGCCCGAGTGGCCACTTTCAATCTGAATGGAAAGGCTTTCATCTGGTGGGAATACCTTAAGAATATGAAAGGGGTCCGCGAGGAGGACCTGTCTTGGAAACAGTTTGAGAAGTACTTCCGGAAGAAGTATTTGTCGGAGAGGTATTTCGACGAGAAGGCTAAAGAATTTTATGAACTCAAATTGGGACAACTTACTATGGAGGAGTATGTCAACAAATTCCTTGACTTACTGAGATATGTACCCTACATCAAAGCAGAGAAGGTGAAGGCACAACGCTTCATCAGTGGGCTACCCAAGGAATACCGAAACCGAATTGAATTTGACAAACCAAAGACCCTAGAAGACACTATACGAAAGGCAAAATATTGTCATGAACAATATGGACATCGGGCGGAGTCTCATGGAGACTGGAAACAGAAGAGTGGTTCAAAATTTCAGAAGAAGGGGAGAAAATCCTCAGGATTGAGAAATTACAAGAAGAACCATAGAATGAACTTTCCAACCCGAAGTGTACTCCAGCAGAACTTTCCCTCGATGAATGGAAGTAAAACTTCTGGACCTATACCAGTAAAGACTAATAACCCAAAGAAAGAACCTCTGAAATGTTGGGGTTGTAGAGAAGAGCATCTCCTGAGAGACTGTCCACATCGACAACAGAACAGTCAGAAAATTTATAACATGCAAGAATCTACCACAGTCAATGATGTGGCAAGGAGTGTGCCGCAGATCTATGCAGCCTTGGATAATAACCAAGCTGACCACCAAGCTTCAGTGGTGGAAATAGAAGGTATGATTTTCAACCATCTGGTGTCTGTTTTGATTGACCCTGGTTCAAATTTGAGTTATATATCCCCTAAAGTTGTTGATAAGTGTAAGCTACAGCCATGAAAACAAACTAAGCCATGGTTAGTATAGTTAGCCACTGGCACCAAAATAAAGGTGGTAGAGGCCATACCATCCTGCCAGTTAATGTTGGGTGAATTCCCCACCCAAGAAACCCTTAATGTATTACCCCTAGGATCATACGATCGGTTGATTGGTATGGACTGGCTGGCCGCCCATAAAGCCAAACTGGATTGTTACTATAAAACCTTAGAATGTGTGAGAGAAGAAGGGAAAAGGATAGCCCTTCAAGGGATCTGAAAACTGGTCTCGGTGAGACAAATATCAGCATTGCAAATGAGGAATTATTGCCGAAAGGGATGTCCCCTATATGTAGTACAGGTGTTGAAAACAACCGAAGGTGCAGACCCAAGCCCTGATGATCACCCTATCCTAAGAGAATACCGAGATGTGTTTCCAGAGGAGATATCGGGTCTACCTCTGAGAAGAGACATTGACTTCTCAATAGAACTTGCACCAGGAGCAGTGCCGGTGTCTAGGACACCTTACCGAATGAGCACACCTGAGTTAGTAGAACTCAAGTTACAATTGAAAGAAATGATGGATAAGGGTTATATTCAACCCAACGTGTCCCCATGGGGAGCACCATTCTTGTTTGTGAAAAAGAAGGATGGCACCCTTAGACTATGTATAAAGAACAAATACCCCTTGCCCAGGATCGATGATCTATTCGATCAGTTGGGAGGTGCGTCTGTTTTCTCAAAGATTGACTTAAGGTCAGGATACCATCAAGTCTGAATTAAGGGTGAAGACATCCATAAAACCGCTTTCCAGACACGGTATGGTCACTATGAGTTTGTAGTAGTGCCATTTGGGTTAACCAATGCCCCTACCACTTTCATGTGCTTAATGAACAATGTACTCAGTAAATTTTTAGATAAATTTGTACTAGTTTTCATTGATGACATATTAATCTACTCTAAGAGTAGAGAAGAACATGAAGATCATTTTAGACTTGTGCTACAAGTGCTAAGAGAGCATCAGCTCTATGCTAAATTCAGCAAGTGTGACTTCTTTCAGAAGCAAATACACTACTTGGGATATGTTCTGTCCAAGGAAGGGGTGGCAGTAGATCCTGACAAGATCAGGTCTATCATGGAATGGCCTACCCCAAAGGATGTCTCAGACATTAGATCCTTTATGGGATTGGCGGGATACTATACGAGATTTATAAAAGATTTCTCCAAGATTGGTTGTCCAATCACTGCCCTCCAGAAGAAGGGAACAAAATTTATGTGGACATAGCAATGTGAAGAAATATTTCAA
>JASDQU010104149.1:163958-205921 GCA_032191745.1 Picea mariana | reverse complement strand
TGCAGGAAGGAAAGGTGATCTGCTATGAATCCCAAAAATTGAATGAACATGAGGTCAACTATGTGACTCATGATCTATAATTGGCTGCCATAGTGCATGCCTTAAAAATGTGGAGGAATTACCTCCTGGGAGGGAAATTTTTGCTTATGACAGATCACTGTGGATTACGGTATTTCCTTGATCAACCCAAGCTTAATGCTAGACAAGCCAGATGGATGGCCCTCCTTAGCGAATTTGATTTTAAAATCAAACACATCAAAGGGAAGGAGAATAGGGTGGCCAATGCCCTTAGTAGAAGCATGAGAACAATTCACCTGGCCGCGGTGAGTACCTGCGAGACATATGTCAAGAATAGAGTCAAAGAGGCACAAGAAATAGATCCATTTGTCCGAAATGTGACCCTGTACCTACAGCAAGAACCCGCTGGAGAGAAATACGAAGGATATCAGATGACCAAAGGAGGTCTACTCACCTACAGAGATAGACTGTACATTCCCAATTGTGACGACTTGAAGAGGTTCATCATGGATGAATTACACAAAATACCCTACACTGGTCACCCAGGATACCAGAAAATGATTACTGCCACCCGGAAACAATTTTATTGGCCTGGATTGAAGAAGGACCTAGCCAAATATTTGGCCCAATGCATAGAATGTCAATAGGTTAAAGCGGAACATCGACACCTAGTAGGACTATTACACCCTTTACCCATCCCGGAATGGAAATGGGAAACCATCTCCATGGATTTTATCATTGGATTACCAACTTCAACCAAACAGAATGGCGCCATTATGGTAGTGGTGGATAAACTGAGCAAGTCTGCTCATTTCATTCCCATCAAATCGACCTGCAAAGTGATAGATATCGCCCAGGTATTCATGAAAGAGGTATTCAGAATGCACGGTATGCTAAAAGAGATAATATCTGACAGAGACACAAAATTCACTTCCAAATTATGGAAATCACTGATGACGAGTTTAGAGACCAAATTGTTGTTTAGTACCGCCTATCACCCTCAAACCGATGGACAGACAGAAAGAGTAAATTAGATATTAGAAGATATGTTAAGGATGCATGTGATGCATTAGCCCAGGAAATGGGAAGACTACCTGCCATTGGTAGAATTTGCCTACAACAACGGCTATCAAGCGTCCTTAAGGATGAGTCCGTTCGAGGTCCTCTATGGTAGACAGTGTAATACTCTAGTCAGCTGGAGTAATCCTGTAAATAGGATTTCTATTGGACCTGATATGTTGAAAGAAATGGAACAGCAAGTGACTCAAATAAAACAAAATCTAAAGATCACTCAAAACCGACAGAAAAGTTATGCTGATCAAAAGAGAACTCCAAGAGAGTTCCAAACAGGAGATCATGTATATCTCAGAATTAAGCCCAGAAGGAGCTCCCTAAAAATGGGAGCTTGTGCCAAATTGGCACCTCGGTATTGTGGACCCTTTGAGGTTCTAGATAGAGTGGGGCCTGTAGCCTATCGGCTAGCACTTCCTCCCACAGTAAAAGCACATAATGTTTTCCATGTTTCATTATTAAAGAAATATATACATAATGCTAATCATATAATTGACTGGTCTGTGATCCAGGTGGAACCGGAGGGAGAATTTCTACCAAAAACCCAATGCATACTAGACAGAAAGGAAACCCCACTCTGGAACAGAACCATTGCACAGGTCAAGGTGCAGTGGAAACATTTTGGCCCAGATGAGGCTACATGGGAGATGAAAGATGCCATGAAACTGGCATATCCAATTTTTTTTACTTCTGTACATGCAGTTCATGCTAGTAGATAAGAACATCGAGGACGATGTTCCTTTTAAGGGCGAGGGAATTGTAACACCCTATTTCCCCTAACTTGTAAATATAGCTGGACTGGCCAAGAACTATGGCAAACTCATAAATATGAATATGTGATGTAAATGGACCTTGAGGAAGAGGTCAATGAATGCGAATAACATTCTGAATTTATTGCAGGACTGCTAATGAGGGGATGTGCAGAAAAAGAGACCACGATGGCAGTGGAAGGCACCTGAAAAGGTGGCGTTAACTTCCACCGAGAATTTAATACCGTATTTGGACTCCACTAGACCGGAGAACCAAAAGTGGCTCACTGGCCCTGAAAATTAATGGCTCGCAGACTGGTAGGTGGATGGCTTGATGAGAGATGGGATGGTGAACCGCCCATCCATAGAGCCTTTAGGCCTGATCAGTGCAAGGAAAATCGTGCCACACGCAACCTCACAAGAGAATAAGGCGTATGGCAGAGGTGATTGAGAGGGCAAATGTGAGGGGAACTCTGGCACCACACAAAGTGAGTGATAGCAGAGAGGAAGGATTGCAACCTTCGCTCCTGGTCACTGGCAGACAGAGAGACGCAGTCTCAGAGCATCGTGGTCTCAGCTCGGGGGTGGCTAGTGGTAAATCTGCTGGGAGTCGCTATGCCTATGGTTGGGTGGAAACGAGCACCCCTCCCAGTAGTTGCACCCATTTCTGAAGTTATTTCTGATAAGTGTTTTGTTCATATTGCATCTTGAAATTTATATGCTGACATATATGCTCATAAACTGTGAATGATCTCATTATAAGAATGTCTGTATGGTGCTATGATCAGTAATAGTAGTTGTATACTTGTATGAGAAGACTATGTATGGCTTATGTCCTCATGAATCATTATTTATATGCGTACTGATCTAGTTTAGACTTCACATCTGGTTCTCGGGAGAACGATACCCTTACCTGCCTCAGACAATGCCCTAGGTAGACCTCCCCGTAGAGAGACCCTCCTTGAAAAGTCCATGAAGAACTGTGGAGGAGAAGATGAATGCGTAAGACCTTAGTAAACCTGCACAAGGAGGAACGATCCTCTTGAAAACCTGGGATGACAGCATAAGGACGAGGTATCGAATCGACGGACGAGATCCCATCGGGAAATCTATGATCACACCCAACCGTTAGATCGGTAGGAAAAGGGAGGGATGTTAATGGCCTTACCCCTTTTTGTCTTCTATGTCTTCATGGGCAACGAAGAATTCCGGATCATAGACCTCCAAGGTCCATGAGAATATCTGGACCATTGATTTTTCCACGTCCAAAGAGTAGTAGAAAAGGGCGCGGCATCGGGACCGATCTGAATCATCAGATCTGAACTAGGAATCTCGACAGTCGTTAGATCTTTAGGGAGATAGACGAGGTTTAAGCCTCGTGAATAGGGGAAAAACGGATCAGAGCCGTCCATCCAAGGAGGACAGGTGGTCGAGATCCAGGGATCTCGTGAGCTCGGAGGTTCGCGGGGTAGGAGTCCAAAAGTTGGATGCTCCAAGTCGCGAGTGGTGAAGCCACGAGAGGATCTGAGCCGTCCATAGTTGAGGACGCATGTCAGGAGATCCAAAGAAGTCGAGCATCATAGAATTGAGGTTTGCGAGAGAAAAGAAATCTTGTTGCTTGGAATTGCGATCCACGATATTCCGATGAGCTCTAAGCCGTCCATTATTTGGGACACGTGTCAGGAGATCCCGAAAGTCGGGGATCGGAGAATCGGAGTATCCGAGCACAAATAAATCTTGTCATACGGAATCACAATATGAAATTCACCGACAAGATCAGAACCGTCCATTAGGTGGAACACGTGTCAACAGATCCTAGAGAATCGGAGTTTTCGAAGGTGTGAAACCCTTGCAGTTGGGAATCGTGATACGTGAAATCCCGACAAGGATCTGGACCGTCCGCTGGTAGAGGACACGTGGCAGAGATCAAGCGCCATCGGCGTTTGGCGCATCGGGAAATTGGCATTTCCAGGGACAAGAGGATGGGGAAGTCCCAGGTCAAAACCCCGACAAAATCCGAGCCATCCGTTTAGAGGGACAGGTGTCGAAGATCTGACGAGAGTCGGAAAATCAGGGAATCATCATTCCTGAGGTCGAAGGAACCAGGACATAGAAAGTCCTGAAACCCTAAGAGTTAATCGAGACCGCCCAATTGAGAAGGATGCATGGTAATCATCAGCGCCCTTGGGAAAAACCCCGATGAAAGGATATG
This sequence comes from Picea mariana, assembly GCA_032191745.1. NCBI lineage: Eukaryota > Viridiplantae > Streptophyta > Pinopsida > Pinales > Pinaceae > Picea > Picea mariana. The sequence continues at coordinate 201,871 of JASDQU010104149.1, read as the reverse complement.
ACTGCGATCATATAGAGGGAGGTCGTATGGACCAAAAGGTCTAGTCCAGGGGACTAGCGGAAGCTGACGTCATATCAGGATATCGGGGATTCCGAGGACCAAATGTTTACGTATTTCAATGTTGTGATATTCGAAACCCCGATGGATGGAGGAGATTCTTTCGGAGGATCTCCGTGTCGGTAATGACTGTTAGATGTGGGGAGGAGACGTCAACTTAATCCAAGACGTGAATAAGCATTAGGATAAGCGACGAGCAGATCTGGATGGCCAGAGTTCAACCGTCCAAATCTATGACTGAGGTTCCATTCCAGAGCCCCCTTACTGTTCTGCCTTTAGCGGTAGGGGGGGGGTCCGGAATTGGGTGCGCAACTCTTGAACGATCAAGATTTACTCAGTGAGATCAACGTGTTCCCAGTGGATTCTGAACCCCCCTTTCCATTCTACCTTTAATGNGGTCCGGAATAGTGTGGCGTGTGAAGTGGGGCCCCTCCCTGTCATGACGACCCTTGTGTCGCATTTCCCTTTCGCCACCTGCGTTATACCTAAACGCGCAACGGGGGCTTGTTCTCATTGGCGGTTTGTTACCCCTGTGGGGGAGTGTTCCTATTGGCCATTTGCCGACTTGGTAGGGACTCGTCCCCATTGGTTGGGCACGTATATATTATTGTAGCGTCGGAGTGCGAAATACCAAAGACGCTACAATCGAATTGAGCCATGAACATGTCCCACGATCACATGGGAATGGAGTAGGAGAGAGATAGAGCCATCTTACGTTGGTACTCCTTCGTTATTTAGGAGTTCAAGTCCGACAGAGGACCCGAAAATTTTGATTTAGGTAGTGGGTGTGTTACAAGGTATCTTCTTGGGGTATGATACAAATAGTAAAGGATATAGATGCTATAATAAGAGGCTACATAAAATGGTTGATTGTATTGACGTGAAAGTCGATGAAGGAATCCCAGCAAGAGAGGTGTACAAAAATGAGTATTCTACAGAAGACACAGCTAGAGCAGAAGATGAACAGGTCCAAGAATCGGAAAATAAAGACTCTGAATCATATGAAGACACAGACACTTAGACAGACTCAAATCAGCAGACAACATCAAATTCCTCCTCCATAATCACTCAAAAGAATCATCCTGCAAGTCAGATAATTGGTGAAAAAGACAAAGGTGTACAAACCAGGAGAAAGATAATCAAAAACACCGAACAATCACATATAGCTTTCATATCCATGCTGGAACCCAAGAATTTTAATGAAGCTAGCAAATATGAACATCGGGTTAAAGCAATGAATGACGAACTTGATCAGATTGAGAAAAAAATGCGTGGGAGATGGTTCAGAGACTGGAAGGTAAAAACATCATTGGTTCCAAATGGATCTTTAAGAACAAGTTGAATGAGCAAGGACAAGTTGTCAGGAAAAAAGAAAGATTGGTCTGTAAAGGCTATGCTCAAATAGAAGGACTGGATTTTGATGAAACATTTGCGCCCGTAGAAAGGTTGGAAGCTATCAAAATATTTCTTGCCTATGCTTGTCATAAAATGTTTAAAGTCTATCAAATGGATGTCAAGTCATCTTTTCTAAATGGATATTTAAATGAAGAAGTCTATATGGAACAACCGGAGGGTTTCGAACTGTCTGATAACCTTGACTTAGTATGCAAGCTGAAGAAATATTTCTATGGATTAAAACAACCTCCTCGTGCCTAGTATCATAGACTGGATACGTATCTCAAAGACAAAGGGTTCAAGAGAGGAACAGTTGACAGCAACCTATATATCAAAACAGAGGGTAATGATTTGTTCATTGTGTTGGTATATGTAGATGACATCATCTTCGTATGTAATAAGAATTCATTGGTAAAATGGTTTTCTTCTACCATGGATTCTGAGTTTGAAATGTCTATGATAGGTGAACTGTCATTTTTTCTTGGTCTGCAAATTACTCAGAGGTCTGAAGGGATGTTCATTTCTCAAGAAAAATATCTAAGAGAAATGTTGAAAAGGTTTCAAATGGAATATTCTAAACCTGTGGGCACACCTATGGTTACTGGATGCAAATTAAGCAAGGATGATGACTCACCTAATGTTGAACAAAGTTCATATTAGTTCAATGATAGGTAGCCTGTTGTACATCACAGCATCTCGCCCAAACATAATGCATGTTGTTGGAATGGTAGGAAGATATCAGTCTGCACCTAAATAGAGTCATTTGCAAGCTGTCAAAAGAATAGTAGGTATTTGAAAGAAACAATGACTTATGGTCTGTGGTATCCCAGAAATCATAATTTTTAGTTAACTGCCTATTCAGATGCAGATTGGGAAAACTGTGTTGATGAGAGAAAAAGCACCAGTGGAGGAGTATTCTTTCTGGGTAACTCATTAGTAGCATGGCTTAGTAAAAAGCAAGGTTCCATTTCCTTATCGACTACAGAGGTAGAGTATATTGTTGTTGCTACCTGTTGCACTCAGGTATTATGGATGATTCAGACACTTGCAGACTTGGAGGTAAAATACGCAGCACCGATCCCAATTCATTATGATAACACTAGTGCCATCAGTGTGTCTAAGAATCCTGTACTCCACTCCAAGACCAAGCATATTCCCATAAAATACCATTTTATGAGAGAGCAGGTCACCAATCAGGTTGTTCAGGTCCATTACATTTCAACCACAGAACAAATTGCAGACATCTTTACTAAATCCCTAGCCAAGACACCATTTGAATATCTCCGACAGAAGTTGGGCATCATCCCATCTCACACCTAAGAGAGTTCATCATGTTAGGGGGAGTTGTGTATTGATTGAATATATGATACCTCTTAAAAATACTACAACAGCTCATGGGGAGCATGTTTTTTCTTTGACATTGATGTCAAAGCGGGAGAAAAGAAGTGGTGTGGACCTGATGCTACAGTTGGAAGTCTAAACAGATTAGTGCAGTCGTTCAGGGTTTCCATCAATGCCAAAGGGGGAGATTGTTGGCATGTTTACGGGCAGGTATGCTTGTCATTGATGGCAAGATCAGAGTATGCATCGATGGAAAAACATGAACAAAGTAAGCTCAGGAGGAATTAACGCAGAGTCAAATGCAGTGCAAAGGTGTGCATGTTCATTTGACAGAAAACAAGCAGGCAAGGAAGACCAGCAGCGCAACGATGATCGAATGGAAAGATTGAAGTGTTGGTCAAATTCCATTCCATAGTTTCGGCTACCAGGATTTTGGATACCGGGGGATGGAAATGTCAAAGACCCCTCACAGGAGTCCCGGAGTTGCGAAATCCAGAATCCTGAAATCCCGAAGAGGCACATCAACAAAGAATTTGACATACCGGGCGTAAACTTCATTTCAGAGTTTCAAATACTGGGAAATTGAGAAGTCAAGAATTGAGACTCTTCAACACAAGAGTCCCAGAGTTTCAAAATCTGGAATCCCAAAATCCTGAAAGAGGCACATAAACGAAGAGTTTTGCAGACCGGGAAGTAACTCCATTTCAGAGTTTCGGGTATCGGGAGTTGGAAGAGTCAAGACTCTTCATCATCAGGAGTCTCGGAATCGCAAAATGTGAAACATCGAAATCCCAGAAGAAGGAGGTTGATTTCGGATACCGGGAGTTGGGGATGTCAAGAACTCTTACTACAGGACTCTCAAAGTCGCGAAACCCGAAATCGCGATATGCAAAATCGCGAAGTGATCTGGTCCGACAGTTCCAGGAAGTGAATGTGGCAGACCATGTCAGAAAGGACAGGTGGAATACCATGACACATGGCATGATTAGACAACGACAAGTGTCAAGTTGATTTGGCATTTCAGACCACTGGAATTCACATTTTTTAGTGACACATGGCAGCCACTCAGGTCATGACATGTCATCGAGTGACGCAAGACTGACCTCACTCTGATAGTTTTTGCTTCGGGAGTTTTATCACTATCACTCCCCCAAAGTCCTGAAGGATGAAGTATTGGGGCAGAGAATAACCATCGAATCATCAAGGGTGTGGACCGTTAATCCGACTCCATTTCGGAGATTCAGATACTAGGAGTTGGAAGACTCAAGTGATGGGACTCTTCATCACAAGAATCATAAAAGGCCGAAATGCGAATTGCCAAAATGATCGGAGCTAGTGCAACCAAACTCCATTTCGGATCTTTGGATACCGGGATTTCGCTTACCGAGAGATGGAGATGTCAGAGACTCACATCATCAAGAGTCCCGAATTTCCGAAATGTGAAAAACTTGAAACAGGCACATCGCTTGGAGTGTTGGATACCGGGATTTCAGTTACCGGGAGATGGAGATGTCAGAGACTCACATCATCAAGAGTCCCGAAGTGCTGAAATGCAAAAACCCAAAACAAGCGCATTACTTGGAGTACTGGATACCAGGATTTCGGATACCAAGAGTAGGAGGAGTCAAGAGTAAAGACTCTTCATCAGAGGATTCCCGAAATCGTGAAACCCGAAGTCGTGAAATGTCACAAACAAGCTCCATTTCGGAGTTCATGACCTAGAGTGTCGAGACACTTGATCACATGAATGTCGAATTGTCGAATGTCGAAATGCCGAAGCGGAAAAATGAATGTAAGATTCAATGAAGTCAATTCAACGGTGCAGATGAGTTTGAATAAGATCGGAGGGCTATTGTTTCACTTCACAGTGTAACTGCTAGAAACAAATGATGGTTTATGCTAGAGGATGAGCTCATCTATGATAGAGAAGATGAAGAGTCTCAACTTCCAGAGAAGCTGAGGAATCTCGACATAAGACCCAGTGATGATATATGCGTGAGAAAAACGGAAAGAGAAGATGAAGATTTGCCATGATGATCAAGCAGAGCACTCGATATGGAGGAAGCATGCAGAAGCATGGCGAGATATCATGCACAAGGAGGACAGAGACTATAAGTATGCAGAACAAATAAGAGATGGGTGTTGTTGTTGTTATGAGGGATTGAGGTGTGAAGAAGGGGGAGAGCTCAGCAGAAGAAATGCACAGAAGGGGAATGGTGCATTGAAGAGACATGGTGCAAAGAGCATAAAAGGAAAAAGAACAGAAAGCACAAGGAGTGTGCAGAAGACACTGATGCAGACAAAGAAGCGCAGTGTAGCAGAACAGTGATGAGACCGATAAGCCATTGAAGAACTTTATATCACTATAATAAGTCATAATAGAAAATATTTATATTTTAGGGTGGTAGGGATGTGCTAGGGGGGATTTTTGTCCTCAGAAGTTCAAGTGGGTGCTTGAACAAAAGGAGTTGTTGCTTCCATCTGGTTGGAGCCAGAGAAACCAAGGTGGCAGGGTGGTGCAAGGGAGAACTATTGTTCTCTGTTTTACAGGTTGGTGCTTGTATGATTGGAAGTTAGTGCTTCCATCCAGTTGGTGTTGGAACACCGGGGAGTTGGTGCTTCCCTCTAGTTGGTGCTAGAGAAACCAGGGAGTTGGTGCTTCCTTCTAGTTGGTGCTAGAGAAACCAGAGAGTTGGTGCTCTCAGCAAGTAGAAGCTTGCAAAATAGAGGTTGCAGCCTCATTATGAGTTGGTGCTCATATGTATTATAATGTAAAGAGTGTAAAGATTACTTATAATATAAAGAAGAAGAGGTTTTTACCCTCTATGGGTTTCCTCAGGAAATATCTGTCTCTGTGTATCTCATATGTGTGACTAATGTTGAATGTGCTATTACTTATTTCCCTGCATTCTTGTGATTGTCATTGAGTACATTGTAAAGAGTTTAAAATAAGCATAATTGTTTAAGCATGGTAACAACTGATTCACCCCCCCTCTCAATTTTCCAACACTTGCACCACCCTACCACCCTGGTTTCTCTGGTTGCAACCAGATGGAAGCTACAACTCCCTGTGTTCAAGCACCCACTTGAACATTTGAGGACAACAGTCCTCCCTAGCACCTCCATACCACCCTGAAATATGAATCTTTTCTACTGAAAATTATTACAGTGATTTAATGTTCATCAATGGCTTACCAATCTCATCATTGTTCTACCACACTGTCCTACTCTATCTGCCTCATTGTCTTCCTGCACACATGCCTTGCGCTTTTTGTTCTTCTACCTTTTATGCTCTGTGCACCATGTCCATTCAATGCACCATTCCTCTTCTGTGCATTTCAGCTACTTCACACTGCCTCCTTCTACACGCTTGAATCACTCTCAATAGTAGTCACCATCTCTTCTTTGTTTTGCATCCTTATAGTCTCTATGCACCTTGTGCATGCTTTATGCGCAATACATCTACATGCTCTTCACCCTGCCATTGTTCTCCACATCGAGATATTCACTCCACTACACATTGCCGCAGCTTCACTACCTCGAGCATCAACACACTCTCTCTATTATGCATGTTCTCCTCGTGTTGAGTGCTCTGCTTGATCATCATAGCAACTCTTCAGCTTCTTTGGTGGTTAAACCCATGTGTCCATCATCACTGGGTGTTATGCTGAGATTCCTTAGTCTATCTAGCAGTCAAGACTCTTCATATTCTCTATCATAGTCAATCTCATCCTCTCTGTTGCAGTTATAGGCTTCAACTCTCTTCCATCTGTCAATCGCCTCTATAAACAGTCTTCATTCCACTAGCAGATCCTTGAGGCTCTTCAACTCCTCTGGCAATCACACTGAGGCCTCTTTGATTTTTTTGTACAGAAACTATCAGTGGTTTCTGGCAGTTACACTGTGAACCTCTTGAACCTTATGCCTTTGGTACCTTTCACCTTTCCTTTCACATGTGGCCTCAGGCGGTGACCACAGCCTACACCAAAATCTGTTTTCGCATTTCGGCATTTTAGGATTTTGCATGTCGCGAATTCCTATTGCGAGGCATCTCGACTCTCCAAGTCATGATCTCCGAAATGGAGATTAGCTTTATGCTACCTCCTCCCTTGAGCCTTTTTCAATGTGACCATAGGTTATGACCAGGGGCCAATTATGAACACGCATTTCACATTTCATGTTTTGTGGATTCTGTGAAGGGTCATCTCGACTCTCCATGTCCCAAACTTCGAAATGGAGCTTGTCTCTTCAAGCTCTTCTCTACAGCTCTTCGACAATGTGACCATCGGTGGTGACCAAGCGCTTATCCATAAAGCACTTTTGCAATTTCGCATTTCAATATTTCGACATTCCTATGGTGAAGTGTTTCGACACTCCAACTCCTGGTATCCGAAACCTACACCAAAAGGTGTTTTTCGCATTTCGGCATTCCTGTGGTGAATTTTTTCAACACTCCAACTCCCGATATCTGGAACTTCGAAATGGAGTCAGATCAACGGTCTGGTATTTCAACGTTTCACATTTTGGTGTTTCGGCATTTCTGTGATGAAGTGTTTCGACACTTGACTCCTCCAACTCCCGGTATCTGAAACTCTGGTTGATGTGCCTATTTCGAGATTTCAACGTTTCGCATTTTGCAACTTTGGGACTCCTGTGATGAAGAGTCTCAACTCTTGACTCCTACAACTCCCGGTATTTGAAACTCCAGTTGATGTGCCTGTTTTGAGATTTTGGCATTTTTCATTTCACAACTTCGGGAGTCCTATGATGAAGAGTCTTGACTCTTGACTCCTCCAACTCCCGTTATCCAAAAGTCCGGTTGATGTGCCTGTTTCGGGATTTTGGCGTTTAGAATTTCGCAATTTTCTACCTTGATTTGCTTCCTTGACTCCTCCAACTCTCGGTATATGAAACTTCGAAATGGAGTTTACACTTCTAATCTTTCCATGCCATTATCCCTGCGTTGTTGATCTTCCTTGCCTTCATGTTTTCCATCAAATGAACAAGAACACTCTTGCACTCTGCATGCACCTCTACACTATCTCTTCTGGTCTTCACAAGATTTCTCTGTTGCGTCTCCCCAAAATACTTCCGGTGTCCACCTGGCACATTATACCTGTACTCAATCCATCATCGTTGTTTTACTTACCATCAATGATAAGCATGTGCTACCTGTAAAACATGCCAACAAAATATGCAACTCTAGAAAGAATGAAAATTCTTCGAGCACGGACATCTCAAATTCTCATTGCATTTCTTCTACAAATTTTTGTCTCATTTTATCAGTGTTACTTCCAGAAATGATATCATCCACATAAACCACAATGATTAACATATCTTCATTGTCTATTTTTATCTAAATATTTCTATCTATTGTTCCTATTTTGAAACCTTATTGCTGCAAGTACTTGTCAAGTCTTGAATACCATGCTCTAGGAGTTTTCTTTAATCCACAAAGTGTTTTCTTCAATTTGAAAAACAACTCTTTATTTTTCGATAATGAGAATTCTTTTGGTTGTTCAATGTACACTTATTCTTCTAAATCTCCATTCATATGTGTTGACTTGAAATCCATCCGATACACTTTAAAATTATTAAATCTTGCAAATGCCATAAAAAATCTAATGGATTCTAATGTTGCAATAAGAGCAAAGGTTTATTCAAAGTCAATACCATATACTTGAGCATACCCTTTATAGACTAGTCTTTCTTTATTTCTTAGTACTTTCCCAACTTCATTTAACTTATTTATGAATACTCACTTTGTACCAATCACATTTTTTGCTTTTAGGTCTTGGTACAAGTTCCCATGTCTAATTTTTTTCAATATAGTTTAACTCTTCTTCCATAGCATTAACCTAATGTTGATTAGTATTGACCTCTACAAAAAAATTAGGCTCTATTTTGGATAGCAAGGAGAGATTTTCCTGTGTTAGAAAAACAGGACCGTGGAGCAATAAAATAAAACAAATGCGGAAACAAAACACAGAAGATACACAATACAATAGAGACATAGATTTATGTGGTTCACCCAGTGTGAGCTACGTCCACTAGAGAAATTTCCAGGTTCTTCCTTTATTATTATCCAACATATGAAGGGATACAACCTATAGCAAACCCGTTGTAACTTCCTCTTCATTCTCTCACAGTCTCCTATCTCAGAATACAATATTCACCATCAACCATAGCCGCAATAGATTTCCCTCATAAAAGAGGGTTTCCTTCTAGGGAAAAAAACCCTAACATAATCTCTACCATTAGATCTGTGACCTTATAATGAACGGTCCAGATTTACAATGAAATTACAATATACATTTACAAGGCAATTTTTCCTTCGGGGGCTTCGCCCCCGAACCCCCGCTGGGGGCTTGCTTGCCCCCGGACCCCGCAGAGGGGGTACCCCCCCTCTGCACTCCCCTGCATGGAAGAGTGTACATACTTCTAGGGTGTAAATACTTCATGAGGTATAAACATAGCTGAAAGCAAGGACCTCTAAATCAGGAAGATAATTAGGCTCCACAACCAACAGCCCGTTCACAGGTTCTTGCCAATTTTCTCTTGGTTTTTGTTCCAACATTTTAATCACCAAGAATTAAGTCTTCTGGATGATTCTTGTGCACAAAACTTGATGGAGTTTGTGTATCTTGGCTTTATGTTTCCTCTTCCTCTTCTTCATTTTCTTCTTCTTCTTCTTCTTCTTCTTCTTCTTCTTCTTCTTCTTCTTCTTCTTCTTCTTCTTCTTCTTTTTCACTACTCTCCATTTCTTCTATTTGTGGTTTATTCTTATGATGTATATCTTCATTTGTTCTGACATTTATGCTTTCAACAATATTTTGTAGTCTTTTTATTGTAGCATCTATAGGATTTGCTTCTTGATGAATAACCAAGGAAAATTCCTCCAATTGTTCTCAAGTCAAACTTTCCTAAATCCTCATCATCTCTTTTGATATAACACTTGCTTCCAAATATTCTGAAATGTTTGATCGATGTTGGTATGTCTTTCCATAATTCATAGGGTGTCTTATAATTGTTAACCTTGATTTTTCCTCTATTTAGAATACAAACTGCAGTGTAAATTACTTCTCTCCAAAAATTGTTTGATAATCGTGCTTCATTCAACATTGTTCTATAAATATCTTGCATATGTATGTTTTTCCTTTGAACCACTCAATTTTGTTGAGGAGTTCTTGCAGCTGAATAATGTCTTTTTATCCCATGAGTTTCACGGAATTTTCCAAGTTCATTGGATGTAAATTCACCTCCATTATCTGACCTTAAACATTTGATTTTCAAGTTAGTCTCATTCAACTAAGGCATTGAAGGATTTAAAATTTTCAAATGCCTTGGATTTATTTCTAAGAAAGGTAACCCAATTCATTATTGTAAAATCATGAATAAGTACCATAAAATAAATTTCTCCTTGCAGGGTTTTTATTCGTGTTGGTCCACGAAGATTTGTATGCACAAGTTCCAATGGTTTGGATGTTGTATATTCCTTTATATTGAAGCTCACCCTTGATTGTTTTCCATGTTGACACTGCTTAGAAGCAATGTTTGAGGGTTTTGTGATATTTGGCATATCCCTTTCTGCTTGTTTGGTGTTGATTTTTACCAAGTTGTCAAAGATCATATGGTTCATTCTTTTATGCCACAACCAACTTTCATATATCTTCCCGTGAAGCATTTTTCTCTGTTAATTTTATCAAAAATATACACATTGTTTGGGGTTATAGTTTCTCTTTCAAATAGTTTTCCTAAATATTCCTTTCTGATCTTACATTCTTGGGAGTTAAAAGTGATAGTGTGTCCTTGATCACACATCTAGATAACACTAAGAATATTGTGTTTCAAGTCTTCAACACGCATAACCTTTTATACCTTATCCCTTCCATTGTCAAGGCTAAAAGTGCATTTTCCAACTATATTTGAAGTTTCATTGTCCCCAAAAGTAACACTTTCTTCATTCCTCTTCAAGGTGATAAACTTTGTTTTATCTCTTTTCATGTGACTTGAGCACCCGTTGTTAATGTACCACTTATCCTTATTATTTTGTGCATGGAGTGCAACTTGTATGAACAAGGATTTTTTATTATTTTGTTCCCTTTGATCCTAATTTCTTTCCATGACTGTTGGGGTTTCCTCTTTCTTATATTTTATGAAAAAACTTCTACAGAAATTTGCTATGTTCCCATAATTGTTGCAGTTATAACATATAATGTTATAATTCAGTAACGGGGAAAAAGAGATGTAATTTCTCCTTGAGAATACATAGGCATATCTATTGGTTTTCCTTATATTAATTTCATTTTCATTTATTCTACAATCTATAAATTTATGAACAAAACCATTGTAAGAGTAACAATAGCCATAAAACATATTTTGGTACCTGATTTTATGATTCCATCTTGATGGAAAAGTCTTCCTGATTATGTCCTTGTGAGGAAAATTTGTCTTTTGTGGAACATTTTGTTCTTCTATCCTGTTGTATTCAACCTTGATATGATTTTTTAGCACATTAGCATAACTCTTGGTATTTCCTTCACTCAAATATTTTGAAGAGGTTGAGGCTTCTTCATCATTTTCCTTCTTCTCACTATAGCCAATACCGTTCTTTCCAAATGGTGATCTTTGACAGTTTAGGATTTCATTCAAATTTGCAGAGCTATTTTCCAATTTCATGTTGGTATTTTATTTCTCCAACTCCTTCCTTAAATAAACTATTTCATATTATATACTCCAACAAACAGCTTCCTTTTATTTTAGCTGGGCTCTCAAAACTTCTTCAGTTCTCTTTGCCTCTTCCACTTGAATTTTTAGGTTGTTGATAACTTTTTCAGTTTCATTGGAGATTTATTTTGTACATACTACTTCATTTTTGTTCTTATTCATCTTCTCCTTTTGTAGCCATTTATTTTTCCTTAGTCTCTCTATTTCATTTAGAGCACATATGATCTCTCCTTCAAGGTCCACTTCTTCTACATCAATCTGAGGATTGTCTTCTTCCTTTAAATATGTATTTATATTTTATAGGACATCAATATTTGTTTCTAGAGCCACGAAGAGAATCTCTTATGTTTCAATGTCACTATCATCAGAATATTTGTTGACTTCATTGGTATATAGATTCTTCCTTTTTCTATAGAAATTTATTCTCTTTTCAATATTTCCCTTTTTGTAATTTTTAACGTTGGAAACATTTTTTTCATTGTTATTTCTATTTTTTGCATAAGGAAATTTAGAAAAAAAGTGTCCTACTTATCCACAATTAAAACATTTAAAGTGGATCTTACCTTTGTATTTTCCTATTCCTCTCTTGATCCCTCTTTCAAAGTTGGCTTCTTCTTCATTTGATTCATTATCTGAGTTGTCACTTTTTTTGTATTCTTTTGTCTTCATATTCTTCGATGCCTTGAAGGATGATTCCTTCCTTGATGGCTTTATTGCTTATCCTTTTCTATCCTCATTTCATATGCAGTGATAGTTCCATGTAACTCATCCATTGTCATATTCTCTAGGTCCTTTATTTCTTCAGTGGCAGATATCTTGGGATCAAATCTTGAGGGAAGTGACCTAAGAAATTTTTTAACAATGATAGATTATTTAACTTCTTCACCCAATACTCTAATAGTGTTGACAATATCATCCACACAAAGAAAATAGGATGCAATACTTTCTTCTTCATTCATCTTAAGGATATTAAATTGACCTCCATGGGTTTGTAATTTTTCCTTCTTGACCATGTCATCCCCTTCATATATATTATGTGACTTGTCCCACATTTATTCTGCTTAAACACAGTGCATGACTTTGATAAATTTTGAATCTGCCATACCACACATAATTGCATTCATGGCCTTACCATTATTGTCACTAAGCATCTTTCCAGTTACATCTATAGGTCAAGTTGTTGGAGATGTGTAACCTTTCTTAAATGCACTCCAAATGTCAAACCCAATAATCATCAAACAATTTTTCATTATTATGCTCTAGAATACAGAATTTGATCCATCAAATAATGGAGATTTGTTTGTATAAAAACCTTCATGTCTATCCATGTGTCTTCAATGATTCACATTCCATTGGTTAGATTGTTCTTGAAGAAACCTATATCTGGTACCAATTGTTGGCACACTTACTTATATTGAGAGGGGGATGAATTGTTGTAAGAATGATTTTTTTTTCTTATAATATTTATCAATTTATTACTTTAATAGCCATAAGAAGTTAATGAGAAATATATACAAACATGCAATCCACAGTACACAAGGATTTCATGTGGAAACCCAATTAGGATAAAACCATGAAACTTTTATTCAAATATTTTCACGGGAAACAACTTGCTACACACACCAATATGTTACAATGTTTTACAGGCACCAACCTGAAAGAGACACCAATCCCTTTGTCTAAGAACCAACTCAACAACACCTATAGGAACCAACCTACAACTGTAAATTTGTTGGCACCAACTTGTTGGAGACACTAATCCTCTCAACTGAGCACCAACTCAAAAACACTTGTAGGCACCAACCTATTGGAGATATCAGTCTTCAACTCTTATATCTAGATTAGATTCCTCATAAAAATATTTATTCACTTTAACCTTCCACTTGCATAATTTTGTTCTCTCAACAACTCCTCTATTCTTATTGTAATCACCATCAAATTGTCGACTTGTTCACATTTTCAAGAATTAGATATTCTTTTTTTAATCTCACACCTCCCTACCACCCTTAGATGATGATATTATTATTCTTTTTTTCATTTTCTAATGCTCAAAAACCTTTGAGCCTCAACACTCTCATGCTCATTCACTCAACTCAAAACAGACTAGAGCATCATTATTATAGGCCTCACCATGGGGAAATTTCTGGGTCATCCTTTAGTTGACCAAAGATAGGTCAGCTCCATACAAGAGCCCATACATACAAGGCTTTGTCCACATGCCAAAATTCATGCTCATGGGTTCACCTCCAAATCCCTTGATGTCTTCCATAAGATTGGTCCACAAGCAATGCTTTGAAATGGGTCCCAATTCCTTCTGTTTTTTCACATTATGTTCACATGTCACATCACAAAACTTATTGTTTAGTAACCATCGGATCATGTCTTATATTAATTCATGACCTTTTATTGCAATCACATCCCCATCAAAATATTAATTAAGCCTTTGGGGCATCGGGGCATCGGTCTCTTGAAATGTGCACATGGCATCCTTTAACCTTGATTGCACAACATCCATTGGATGAATCCAAGATTAAATTTAAAATGTTGATTTGCAATGATTGGCCACCAGAATACACAGCACAAACTCATCATGGGAACCACCAGGTCACTGGGCCCCTGGGCCTCTAACACTGCATTTCAACCATTTTCCATAATATGGTATAACAGGCCTTCAGGACCACCAGCTCACCAAGATCATTGGGCCACCAGCTTATTAGGCTCACCGGACCACCAATCCCCCAGGATTTTAACACTGCACTTTCATACTTACACTCCGGTATGGTATACCACTGGGCCATCGAGTCACCATCCCATTGGGCCCCTAGGACTTTAAAATTTCACTTCCATACTTCCACTCTGATTCGGTTAACATGTCAATGCGGAAAAAGAGATATGACCTCCACATGGATGTCTTCCACATATGTTGGGTGACATGTCACTGATGTGACTGTTGATGTCATCACATCCTTCGACCCTGTTCAAACACCATGTTGATGCAGTACAAGTACGTGTCCTGATGTGTGTTGTTGATGTAGCTTACTATCGTGGCTTTGATGTGGCATTAGTGTGTTTTTCATCATGGAGTTGATGTGGCATTGGCCACTAGCCCACCAGACAACAGGCACTCAGAAATTCAACACCCACTTCCACTCCTTTACTCTGATTTGGTTTACCAGAATATTAGGCGATCAGCACATTAAGTCCACAACCTAACATCATAATTATTTGTTGTCGCTTCATCATTTTTCCAAATTTCAGGGGGCTCATATAGTGGTTTTGAAAACCATTCGATGAGGGGGGGGGGATTGACACTCTACTGACTCTACCAAAAACCATGGTATATCATTTCACTCCTCCCTTCCCTTTATTAAACATCGTTCATATAGGGGGGAGAAATTACATATAGATTGTTTATTTATTATAATCATGCCCGATATTGTTCAAACTATGTAATAACACATTTTCATTGCAAATCCTTTGGAATCATTTTTCTTTGTGCGTGTGGGATATATCAATATTGGGTTTTACCTTGATATCTCTCTCACCTTCAACACACACGAAAAACTTCCTTTGTGCCCTTGAACTCCAATAATCTATGATCTCTAATCAATAAGAAACCATACAGCCACAAAAATATTCACATCCTCGATCTCGTCCCTCTATTTATAGGGTTGTTTTGTCCATCCTCCAATCACACAACTCCTCCTCATACCTTTGAAGATTAAATTCATTTGGGTACACATTCATATCGCCTTCATTCATTACTTCTTCTACTTATCAGTTATTGTACAACAGAACTCATCAATGCTCAGATAAATTCCCCATGTCTTTGACATCAATGAAAATACTATTTCCAACACTTTTGGCATCATATTATTTTGTTTATCTAAACTTCCCAAACATTTCATGAGACTCTCATCAAGTCTCTCATCCACATCTCCATCTTCTCCAAGAATTTATCCCTGCTCTAGTTCACAAATATTAATTATTTGTCCTTGTTGGCTTACTATCTACTCTAAGCTTTCTACCTTTCTCTTGGACTGACCCAGGTTCAGATCTACTATGGTTTCCAACAAATCCCTATAAAACTATCGGTCCTTCTGGTAAACCAGAAGGCAACACAGCGTGCAGAGTGCACTGCGTAGACTCACCCGAGATAGTTCTATGGGTGACTTCAATGCTCAAGTGCTTGCATTCTGGGAGTGAGTGTGGATCTAGGATTGTACTTTGTGATATTCATTCATTTACTATATCATCCATCTATACTAAATACTCTGTCATCATTTATTCATGCATGTAAATCAATAGATCTAACTACTTCATCAAGACATTCATCTAAGATTTAATCATTGACAGCAAAGATATAAACAAAAATCATTTCACATAACACATGATCTACCATGGTTCACCCCCTCCTGGGCTACGTCCACAAATACTTGGATACTTAGGATCTTTTATTATAGTTCTGCAAAATATGGTGTTGCGCGCACTACATTCCTCTCCCAGTTGAATCGGGATCTTTTATGAGGTGGACTAGATCACACCAGGTTTCCCAGCATGTGAGCTAACCCTCAATATCCATCCTACTTACATCTCTACAGCTCAACAGCTTATCAAAATCAGGTCATGCATACAATACACTCCAGTGACAGTTCTCTAACATGTGCTCATAACCAACTCAACCTACTCGAACCCTGACCTAGACCTCCTAGGTCTTTATTTATACTATATTACCATCTTGACAGTTGTTACACTTTCTTAACAAAACCCTAACCCTAGTCTGGTTAGGTCTTCCTACATGTGCACCTTCCATGATTTCCTCCTTTTCATGAAACTTTACCTTGCACGTGTTTCTTTTCCTGCCACTTGTGCATTTCCAAAATTAGGTATTTCTCTGCTAAAATTGGGTTTCTCCTCAAAATAGGCATGTTCACAATAGGTTCCCAACACTGGCATTGTGACTCGTCTCGAGCCACTACCTAACTCTGGCATCTTTCACTGCTTGTGCCAGCACAACATACATCTCAGCTATTCTCTGGCACTGCTCATGAGCTTGACTTCTCTTTTTGGCCATGTCTTCTCTAGTTGCACGGTGACTGGGGGTTTTAGTAGTTCTCCCCCTTCCAATCATATCCACTCTGCATTCAGCTTCGTTGCGTCGATCTCCATGACCATATGCTCTGCCTTTTCCTGTAGGGGCTCTAATTGATCCTATCGCACAATCTTATGCACCTGTACCATTTTCTCCTCTGCCTATAGTGTCTTTATTTCAGTGAAAATCTTGATTCTCTCAAGAAATGACAGCATCTTCTATCATTATTTTATCTCTGCCATTGCTTCATGCACTATGTCTTCCTTCCCTTGTATCTCCTGTAATCTTGTATCTTCTAAAATCTATGTCCACAACTGGGCGTTGTTTTCCAATAGTTTTTTAATGCATTGTGTTGGTCATGCGATGTTTTCTGTAGAGGTTGTCGCATATTATTCATGTTGTGCAATGATCTAAGGAGGAGTGGTAGGTACTGTGCGCTCCTCCAGTTCCTTGATTTGTTCCTTGTACTTCTCTAAGGTCTACGCAATCTTTCTCATATTCTCCTAGGAAGATGTTTCCTATGACTCTGCGTTGACTGGGATGGTATGAAATATAGCACTAATGCATTGCTCCATATCCTCGACCTTTTGTTGTGCTACCTGTATTTCTTTCTCGTCTTAGTTGATTGGCTACTGCAATGCGTTTTTTTCTTCTTGTGTTGTTTGTAAGTTTTTCACGTCATTCCTAGCCTGAGACTGAATTTCATGTGCGACATTAATCTGCAATTTGTAAAGTGCCTTTGTTGGGATCTTGGGCAACGCCAATTCCAATGTTTGCATTTCATTGAGGGGCCTTTGTGTTGCCTCCTCATCTATATACAGAATCTATGGTGTTATTATGAAGTTTTCACTCCCCTACGTTGTAAGTTGGACTCTTTCTCCGGCAGGCCTTCCTTCCATGGTTTGGGTTGCTTGATCTTTTTGTTGTTTCTCTACTCTGATCCTTAACTGCTCCAATGCATTTTTTACCTCCTGTACTTGCTCAAAAATTGAAGCCTGGAGCTTCTCCACGTTCTCTGACAGCTCTGATAGTCTATTCTCGATGGATGTCGCTACTAACTCCACATCATATATTGTTAGTGATGTATGAAAAGGTGGTTTGTGGGCCTTTGTCTTCTTTCTAGAGCCACTATTTTTCTCCCATGTCCT
Source organism: Picea mariana (assembly GCA_032191745.1). Classification (NCBI taxonomy): domain Eukaryota; kingdom Viridiplantae; phylum Streptophyta; class Pinopsida; order Pinales; family Pinaceae; genus Picea; species Picea mariana. Next base: position 184,111 of record JASDQU010104149.1, on the reverse strand, counting down.
CTTTCCTTGGGCCTTGGATGGCTCAGATGTTGTTGGCATCTGATTATCTATGTCGGTTTCCTACCCCATTTCTTCTTCTACAGGAACCTTGTGTGTCTGTGTCCCTACTTCTTCAATCTTCACTTCTTCCATTGTGTTTGTTGGTGCCTACTCCATGCATGGTTGATCCTGCGTGGAACCACCTTGTGGTCTTGTTTCCATGGGCATGACTGCTTCATGACCATATGCTAATCTAAAATACATCTGACTTGTCAACTTCTTGTATGTAGTTATATAATCCCATAGCATTGTAGGAATCCTTAATTCCCAATCGTCGCATCCTACATTACATACCTTTTTCAATGCATTCTCCAATATCTTATTGAAGGCCTCCATAGTTCCATTTTCTTATGGCTGATATGGAATTCTCTTTCAATGTTGAATATGCAACTCTTATGGCAATGTTGTAATTTTCTTATTCAAAATGTGAGCCCCATGATTGCGCATAAGTACTTTAGGACACCCAAACCTTGTAACTGTGTTCTCAAATAAGAACCATGTAATTGTCTATGCACTGCAATCTATAACTAGTTATGCCTCTACAGATCTTGTCAATTATTTTTTCACGATAATTATGTACCTAGCTCCTGATCTCCTCGTTGATGGATTAATTGGTCTGAAAAAATATACTTCCCATTTCTCAAATTCCTGCAAGGTGTGTTGGCCCTTGACCAAGTTTTGAATAATACTTGGTCATATTTGACCGTTTTTGGGACTGCGACAGCTTTCCAAAGATGGAGCGTAACGCGAAGTGGAAAGTAGGGAAATTATACCTATTTTTGGGTTACTTTAGGTTTTTGGGTTGATGTAACGGGAAAGGGATGTCGGCCCGTGGGTTTACCCATGCTTAGGCCAATTTTGTAATCTATAAATATTTACTTAGGAAATGTAAGTGAAGGGACGGTAGTACATCTATGTGATGTATAGCTAAAGGCTTAGTGCTAGTAACTGGATCTATGTGATCGGATGTATATTGCAAGTGCTATGTGCATGATTGTAAGGAGATTGAAAAGCTAAGTGCAAGTTGTTGTAGTTTTGTGTTGAAGTGCAAAGAAGAAGGATCTAGTGAGCTGCGCAGATCTCTTGTCCTATGTGAAGTAAGGGTCATTGAAGCTCTGTGTTGTAACTGCTTGACTGAGATAATATAAAGAAGAAGACTTTGTGGATGTAGCCCCAGGGTGGGGGTGAACCAAGGTAACTTTGTGTATTGTTCTTTGTGCTTCAACCTAATGCATTTATCTCCTTCTTGGCTAAGTTCTTGATGTGATTAAATATATTTAGTTATGCTTTGTGCTTATGAGATAGGAATGAATGTTAGATCTGATATATAAGATGCTTAGTGTCTGATCTGGTGAATCCAATCTATATTGTTGTATCTAAGTGCTAAGTCTTCTTGAATATAAGTATATACTGTGATGCTTTGTGTTATTTGTGAAGTGTTGTAAGGGTTGAATATTGATGGATAAACCATACTAGATAATTTCTAAGTGCTATAATCACAGATCTATGTCCCGGCTAAGGTTGCAGACATCTGAGTCTTGCAACCACCCCTGCCTCTACCTCAAGTGAGACTTCATCTGCTTCGCAAGTGTTGCCAAAAGGGTCGGTAGTTAGGATTTGTTGGTGTGCTCTTGAGCGTGAACCCTGGGTCTACCTTTGTGCCAACAAGGTGATTTTTGAATTCAAAGGCATCTCATCCCTTCACAATGGCCTTCCTACTCTTTGAAAAGCATTGTAGCTCTGACAATATTCCTTAGCGTCCTTATGGAGGGTGGGCCACCATATCCCTCTGCACAAGATCTTTTGAGTCGTTGCCTTTCTCACATAATATCCTCCTACAATTCCATCATGCACCTCCACTAGAATCATTGGTCTCTCATGTTCCAGCACACATCCCCATAGTATCCCATCTACGCTAACTTATATATATTTCCTACGATCAACTGATAATCCATTGCATTAACCACTAGTTTCTTCTTTTGTGTTATTTTCATATCAGATGGAGCAATTCCTATAGTCAAAAAATGGAAATATATATGTAAATTATTCATGTACCATTTGAACTAAAAATAAATGCACATATTGTAAACTATCATCTAGGTTCCCTACGTCTTCTCCTCTTAGTATTTGCGATAGATGGTCTGGTCCTACATTCAGTTTCCCTATATTTACAATAACTTTGAAGTCATACCTATAGAACAACAATAGCCATCTGTGGATTCTGCCCCCAAAAACTAGCTTGTTCACTAGGTATCTGAGTGTAGAGTGCTTTGTATACATCTTTAATAGGACCCCATCAAGTATTTTTTGAAACTATGCAAGGCATAAACCATTTCCAAGACTTCCCTTTATTTCATCATGTGATTCTTCTCAGCAGTCGACAACTTCTTGCTAGCAAAGGAAATTGTATGGTGTAACTCTCCCTCTCTTGGTTGGGATAACACTACGTCAAGCGCTATCAACAATGCATCCACATGAATGTGAAACTCTTTCTGCCAATCCAAGAACACCATAATGGGAATAGTTACTAACTTTTTCTTTAGTACATCCAAACCCTACTGAAATTCTGCATTCCACTAAAACTTAGCTTTTTTTTTAGTAACTTTTCCAATGGGTCCATAATCTATGCATAGGCTTTTATAAATTTCCTGTAATATCCTGTATGGCCCAACGTTGTTCTCAATTGTCTCACTGATAATGATGGTGGAAATTTAACAATTACTGTTATATTGACACAACCAACAAACCTTGCTTACATACCACATGACCTAACAAAATCCCAAACGATGCGTAGAAAATAAACTTCTTTAAGTTTACTGATATCTGATATTGCCTACATCTATCAAGCATCAACCTTAGAGTTTCTATGTGATGTTTCAATAGGATAAACACAGTCCAATAATCTAAGTACACTTCAATAAACTTATGAATAAACTCCTTAAAGGATACGACAACTACTCTAGAAAACACAGCATGTGCATTCATTAACCCAAATTGCATCACAGTGTACTAGTAGCTTCCCCATTTTGTCGCAAATGTCATATTGTGTTTGTATTATGGTGCAATCCTAATCTAATGTTGTCCTGAAAATACATAAATGAACGAGTAGGCCTCCTTCCCTCCGACATTTTATAAAACTTCATCTATAAACGGGGTCGAAAAAGGGTCATGTAAACAGGCATCGTTCAATTTCCTTAGGTTGACACAAATTTTAATACTCCATGTTCTCTTATCTTGAACCACCATTGGAATTATCCATTTAGAATCTATGATGGGATCAATGATACCAGCTTCTATCATTCTGTCAAGCTCTACTTTCACTTTTTCCTTGTAATTTAGATTCAATCTGTAAGGTCTCTATCTTACTGGCTTAGTGTCTAGTTTTAACGAAATCATCATCTCACCTGATTCCCCAACCCCTTCATTTATGAAAATGATTTTGAAAAGATATCTCGATACTCATGCAATAGATCTGCAATATTTTCAATAGTCTCATTGTTCCAGTAGTCACCAATATTCTCGAACTTGTGTTTCTCTTTCATGCCAATATTCACTTTGTGCACTCTTAATGGATTTGCATATGCATCAGATTCAAGTTTTGTACCTACTATGTCATGCTCCCATTTAGTCTCTAGTACTTGCAAATTTTCCTCTTGATCTTCTTCAGTAACATTGTAACATTCCAGTAGTTCATGGACTATCGTAGATTTTCTATGTGCACTACATGCATGTACTATTTCTATATTATCTTCTTCCAAAAAAATATTACTTCTAATGACTTGTAAAGTTGCATCTGCTAAGGGTGAATCGGCTTCAAAACTAAATGTTAATTTAAAATTTTGGGTGGGTTCTTCCCAATCTATTGTCCTTCTGCACACTTCTAGTTCTAGATATCAATTTTTGGGAACCATCTCAAGTGTATGTATGAACTTGTGCATCCATTCTCTTTTGAACCTGTCTCCAAGTTGGCATACACTGCAAAACATGATTTGTCGGACTTCTCATCAATATATACATGTGTATCGTCTCTTTTATTCCAAATCTAATCTGCATCATCCTTTTACAATGCTACCAATCCCTTATTCCTTCCTTATTTGTAGTTCACCATGTCGTTGGGGTTGCTCTTAGTACAACATATAATTCCAAAATTATTTGATGTTCGGGTATCTACAACTCAAATTATTTTACAAAGGAACTTATGTCAGTTGATACCTCAAACCTTGGTGTATCGCATACCTCTCTTTCGATCCAATGCAAAGAACGAGTAATGTGAGCACATCTTCTAGTCGATAGTTCATGTAAACAGTGTTTCCAATGTTCAAGTCCTTCCTTTGAATATGATGCATAAAAGCTAATTCCTCTCCAACTAAGTGCACCATATGTAGTAGGATTGACGTAATCATCCATGCATGCAGTCATATTATACAAGTTATCAATTTATTTTCTCGCGGGTTCCACATACCTTCTTGCTTATGTAGGATCTAATGGTGCAGTGACCTTTAATCCTCCTCCTTCAAAGATCATTTCTCTCTTCTTCAAGTTAATAATCGTCTGGTTTTCAAAGTCCTAATCCAGTCCTAGAAAAATTGGGTACAGCTAATTGTTTTACATGATATCAATTACCTCAAATTCAGCTATGTTGTGCACTCCATCTATATTAACAGGTACTCCTACCAGTCTCCTGACCAGTATTATCTTATGTTGGTTGGAAAACCTCAAATAGACAGTTGACCAAACTAACTTTGGTTTCCCCATCATTTCCCATGTCTAACTTAGAAGAAAATTTACATCCAATCCTAATTCCAAAATGAAATTATCCATGTCATACTCTCCTCTATGTGCATTCAATCTAAATTCTTTGTTTGTCCTCTTCTTGCACAATACTTGGTTCACTGTTCTTTATGTCGTAGGTAATTCTTTGTCTTGGGTGCATTGATCGATCATCCCACGCAATGCACTCAATGTTTTTTTTTCCTTCATCAAATCTAAACAACTCTGTAGAAAATATTTCAAATTGTTTACCTTTTCGACAAACCTTTATGGGATAGTGCAATCATAGACTGAAGGCATATCCTATACTACTGGCATGTTTGACGTTGATTCTACCCAGTCTGGTCCTAGTATATCCTTCTAGGATTTTTGATATGTCTCTTTCTCTTTCTATGGATTAAATGATGTTTTGGCCCCTGGTTATGCAAGAAAGCAAAGATTAAGGAGGAAAGGCAAAGTACGAACTGTGCAGAAGGCACATTGACTAAGATTGGGTCGAAGTGGTCAAAGAAGAAGAAAAGAAGGAGAGAAGTAAGGGAAAATGATTCATTGAACAAGAATATCAAGGAAGACATATCAGCAAGTAAGATGGATCATCGACAACTCAACAATCGAAAAAATTCATCAACGGTTGTTTTGGAGCACCTCATGGGAAAGAAGGAAAGATAGGTTGGTGAAGCCCTGAAAACAGGGGTCAAGTTGACCTAGGGTTTTTGGGTCTAAGGTTTTGACACCTAGAGGTTTGTCATTGTAATGTATAAATAAAGGTCTAGAGGAGCTAGGAGAGGTCGTTCCAAGTTCGAAGAGGATTGTATTGTTGATATCGAGTGATTATTGTTGTTGTGTACGGAGAGTATTGTGTTGTGAGAATATTGTTGTATTGTAAGATCTTCAGCTGGGTGTGAAAATCAACCCTGCAGCTGGGTGCACAGGGAGGGGAGAGAAGAAGAGAAGGAGAGAGAGATATACAAGTTAAGTTCCCAGATAGAACTGTATGTTTTCATATAATATCAAGAAACGTAGTTTTGTGGATGTAGCCCTAGGGAGAGGGTGAACCACGTATATCTTGTTGTTTTGTGTGATTGATGTTGTGTTCTTTTTCTTTCTGATATTCCGGTATTACATCATTGTGTTAGATCTGAGATATAGCTCACACAGTAGGATTAAAGGGGATAAAGAATAACTAGGTTGTTGTGTGTTGTTCCTTTGAATCCACTTGCATTTCCTTTGGTTGTAGACAAATGTGTCCTGCAACCCCCTATTGCTACTTCGGGTTAGACTGCATCTGCTCTGCGGGTGTTGTCAAAACAGCTAGTAGTAAGGGCTTGTTGGTGTGTTGTTAGAGTTGAACCCTGGGTTTGCCCCTGTTCCAACAAATGGTTCTATTGACGAGATCAGGATCTTCTTGAGGGAATGTCAAGGTGGTTTCCATCAAATACAAAGATTCAGAAGTGGATAGAAGAACAAGAGAAGGACTTCATTGAGGATCAGAATAAGAACCCTAGCCTTAGTACATAGGATTGTTTGGGAAGATATATCTTTACTGATATACACTATATTTTCTTTGGAGGAATTCATAAGGAGCTATACGAGTGGCAAACCAGATTAGCAGATACCCAGTTTGAGATCAAATCTAGACCACATGTGGTTTGGACATTGGTGTTGATCAATAAGGTCAAGAGAGTTGATAAAGTTGTGTCAAGAGCAGTAGATCACTGGTTTGATAGCAATATTGGAGGGTACATTACTGAGTTTGTTATTGATAGAGTAAAGTCATATAGACAAGCAGAGAGGTGTTTCTTTAAGGGGACAAGAGGAAAATTTTTACACTTTTTGATGTTGAAGATCAAGATGTTATTACATGAGAAGAACATCTTGAAGATACAGTAAGTGGGTCAGATCAAAAATATAATGTTCAAGAACTCAGAGAGCGACAATGACATAGAGGTTGGACATATACACAGTGGGAGAACCTTCAAAGGGGTTCCTCTGGTAAACCTATTTGAGCAGATCCATGAACCACTAGCACAGGATGAAGGGTTCTACAGTGAAGAAGAAGAATATTTATTGAACGAGGAACAGTCAGGATCCATTGGAGCAGAGGAAGAGAAGACTGAAGAACCTCGCCGAGAAGAGTCTGAGACTTCAAGAACTATGTTGATCGTTGAAGTAAGTACTATCACTCCTCCTCTTGTTTTAGCATTGTTAAGTAACCATAGTAGTCATAGTTATCAGAGCACCCAGAGTATTTTTACCATCAGTTCGATACATACTCAGTAAAGAAACCTAGGGAGATCTATGGCACATGAAATGAGGCTACCCATATTTAGAGGAGATGGATTTGAAGATCATGACTAGCATTGGTTCTTATGCGAAGTTGTATGGAGTATTAAGCAAGTCAATGAAGAAGCAGTTAAGAGAGCTCAGTTTAGTACTACCTTGAGAGATTGTGCACTGAGTTGGTATATGAAGTTTTCTACAGCAACTGCATAGCCTAAACCATTGAATACCATCAAAACTACGTTGAGAACAGAATTCAAGAAACCCGAGTTGGAGTTGCAGTGCATTGTAGAGCTTACATAAATCAAGCAGAGAGTAGTTGAACCTATTTGAGAGTTTGATTAGAGGTTTAAGACCTTGACAGGTCGTTTGAGTTTTCAGATCCCAGATGAGAAGAACAAGGAATTTTTCATTGCTTCCCTCTTACCACACATCAGAGTTCCTCTGATGCAACAGAAGGTTGCTTCATAGGCTGAGGCGTTGGATATCGCCATGAAACTAGAATCATCCCCTATGGGAGAATCCATCTTAGGTATGAGTCAAATTTTGAGTCATCTAACTAGCTTATCTCTGCAAGTCGAAGATATGAAGAAAGAAAAAGAAAAAGATAAAAGAGAAGACATTTGGTGTATCATATGCAAGTCATAGGACCATGATAAGGAGAATTATCCCCTATTTCATGAGTACTTGGTATCTAGAGCTCCGATCCCTTTGAAGCAGGTTACTCTACCCTAGTGCAAGGTATGTAGAAATAGACATCGCCCTGGTGAATGTTATTACATGCAAAAATATGTCCAAACACCTACAAACCTTTACTGCACATTCTGTAAATTTGTGGGGCATGATGAGAAAGATTGTAGGGCTTATGACCTCTTGCACGAAATATCAAGACATACATATAGGAATCAAGGTGAAGTACAGCAGGAAGGAAATGTTGCGCATTTTAATTCCCTAGAAAGAGGAAACGTCAACCCTCACGGTGGATTCATAGGAAGAGGACGAGGTGGAGGTATGGGTCGAGGTCGAGGTCAGATCATTTGTTATAATTGTGTACAACCAGAACATTTGGCAAGGGACTGTCAGAACCCATGTACCACTTACATATACTACAACTCATTCGAACATGTTATTGAACATTGTCCATCATTTTTAGCAAAGATCCAGGAGAGACAAGGAGGGAACCAGCAATTACAATTAATCTCAATAGAACCTCGAGGAGAGGATCCCAGAGTCATTATTATCACTAGAGGAGGCACTGTTACAGGAGAAGACAGAGTGACCCCAGGAAAGGCTACGGAAGAATCAAGGGTTAGAAGAGATGTAGAGAAGACACAAGTGTTTGATCCGAGGGAAGAAAAACAGACATTTGAAGAGGCAAGAAAAGAGTTTAGAAGAGATCAGGCTTCTTCATCAAATACACAACCTGAAGTGAGAGAATGTGGAATTCCTTTGGAATTTGATCAGTCTTCTTCACTCGGAGAAGGAAAAGAGGTAAGCAATCTTATGGAATTCTTATGTACTTGCATTAATCTGATTAAGGATGAAAGAGTTGTACAAGAACTACAAAATTTGATCATACAGTATGAGATTTGTAGGGTAGACCCTCTGTTGAATAGAGAAGTACATCAAGTATTCAGAAAGAGAAGGAAAAATAAGGAATTACACCTTAATTCTCAAATTGGAGATTATGACATAGATTATGTGGTCCTCGACTTAGTGTCAGAGTTCAATGTTATGACGAAGCAGACCTGGGAACTGATGGGAAAACCTAAGTTAATTTATTCCCCTATTAGGCTTAGGATGGCTAATCAGTAGGTAGTAAGTCCTTTTGGAAAACTGAAGCATGCCCTGTGGACATCGACTGGGTAAGGATGTTTGCAGACCTCAAGGTGATTGAGATAGTTGATGATAGTTGTCCTTATCCTGCATTGTTAAGAATTGGTTGGTATTTCACCAATTCCACTGTTGTTGACTTAAAGAAAATAAGAATAACATTTGAAGATGATGGACTTAGGGTCATTGCACCTCTTGATCCTGATGAAGGTCATAGATACACAGAACCCATCAGAGAAGAAGACTATGCTTATGAACTAGAGAACATATATAAATTGACAGCAAGACAGCAGGATTACATTAATCCTACAAAAGATGGGAACTTAAGCTGGCGAAGTGACAATGCATGCTCATTAGATTCGGAAGAACCACTAGAGAATTGGCAGAACAAAATGTATGAATTTTATGCACGCAGGTGTGCTAGATTGACCAAGGAAGTTCGCTAGATTGGCACAGAAGTAAGCCATATGCCCACATTTGATGGTTTAAATCATTTAGAAACATTCTTGTCAGAATTTGAAGAAATTGTACCAATACAATAGATATTGTTGGCACTGGATGAAGCTTTAAAAGCAATGCCATCAAGATGGTGGGGAACACACAAGAATAACATCACAAAATGGGTGCAATGTCGCACTTTGATGACAGTGCACTTTTCAGAACAAGTTGAAGGGTACGAAGTTTGATACACAGGTCAGAGTTATCCGAAGGACCATGTGAGAAGTTGTGAGGATGCCTAGCGCATCATTCCTCAATATCAGTGGGTGCATAATTTCATTAACACCTTGGACACAACGCCTATCAATTGGTATCTTCAAGCAGAACTGCACCTCACCACTGCAGATTGGTACGGTATAACTTGAAACTTTGTAGCTACATTTTTGTTTGAAAGTCAGTACCCCACAGTAGATCAAGCTATACAAGTTGTAAGACAGAAAGACTTTGAGGAGGCACCTAACCTCCCTGTTGAGAAAGAAGAGGATGAGTGGACTGTACCTCTTCAGAAACTGCAAGGTTGTTACAATATCAATGTTGATGAAGACGATGATCCTAGGAATGTGAACATCACAGAAATAGAAGGATAGAGATACATAGAAGGCCCAGGAGTCGAATTACCTTTTATTGGACAGCCAATGAAAATCAAGAAATTTAATATTGGGACAGAGAAAGCACCTAAGCTTGCAAATGTTGGAGATTATTGGGATGATGCCACTATTTATAAGATCGCATAATTATTGCATGAATATCAAGATTTTTTTCCAACCAAGTCTATCGATGATGCAGGAGCATTGTTGGTAAGCACGCGGAGCAATACATATCAGCATCTGGGAATCTGTACGAGACCTCAATGCTAGCAGTTCCATCTGATATTTTGAAATCCTCCTTAACTCGGCACCGGAAAAATCTTTTGAGGCACGCTTGAGTGATCGTGGGTGAAGTGGGAGTTTCCACTCCTACTCTGGAATTTGACTGGTCTAGATAGTCGTTAGGTTAAGTTTTAGAGTAGACAAGTAGCCAGGGGAAACCCTAAGAGCCCTCTGAGATAAATATAGGTTGTGTACACCCAAATGGGGTTGGCTACAGGGTATATAGTTGCAAGTTAGATAGCTGTAAGTTGGTAGGAGATTTCTGTGTTTTCAGTTTTTGTTTTGATTACAGTTGTAGCCATTTTCACTTATGAATATAACAGTGGAAAATTGATCCAATGCATGGTGTGGACATTATTTTCCAATTCTCTATTATTGTTCTTTCACGAATGAATGAATGAATTTTGTTATGAGTAGAAGGAACTGTGAATTTTAGGATAAGTTTCAATTGTTTCTCTTCTGTCAAGTGGTGCAAGGTGTGCACACCAAACACAAGGAGTGCGTTGACGGAATTTTTTTCAGTTCTGAAACTCAAAAGAGATAGCACGAAACTTTCTCTTTGTAAGGAGTGCAAAGAGACTAGTGCAAGGCATGCACAGTCATCCGCAAAAATTTGAACCTTGCGTAAAGATCTGGGGAAAGGAGTGCACAGATCCAAGATTCGACTAAGGGTTGAAGCGACTTCGCAAGAAGTCGAAGAACCGGGAAAGGAGAACGACAGGAGGGTGAGAGGAATTTCTCTTCAATAAATCCTTAGGATATGAGTTATCGAACCCCTGAAATGCAAGGAGTGCATGGGAAGTCGAAGTCTTCACAAGACCAAGCTCGGAAGGAATAATGATTTTCATAAGTCTTAACAAGATCCAAGAAACAAACTCACGGGAAGGACAAAGGTCGAAGCCTTTGAATCCTTTAAAAATCTTCTAAGTCTGAAGAAAGAGTAAGCTCAAGGGGAAAGATTTGGACCATCCGATCAACATCCAGAAAATAAGGAGCAAACATAGAGGAGGAAATATCTCATTTGTCCGGTCTGAGCATGAAGGAACCATAGCTGCCCGATCAAGGTAAAGTGCACTAACGATAAGAGTACACCGGAGGAGAGGGGTTACAAAATTTCAAAATCATCGGAACCGTCCATCAAGGGGGACACGTGGCAAGAGATCATCATTTTGTTGACTAGTGACTTAGAGAAGTCAAAGACAGAGTTATAAGAACTCGCGAATCATGAAATCGCGATTTGATCACAGTCGTCGGATCGAGGAGAGATCTAGACCATTAGTTTCCCAGGGAGATATTGGGAGGTCATATATTGGGAGAAGGGAGGTGATCAGTCCTCCAACTTCATGAAACGCAAAGTCTCGATAGGTGAAAAGGAGATCGAGACCGTTGGATTGCGAGGAATGTGGACCATTGATTTGGCGCTCCGAAATATCGGTATTTCGGGGTTTTGTAGGTTAGGAGAGTCGGGGTGACTCACATGTGAAGAACCGATACGTGAAGTCATGACACGCCTTTTGATCAAGCAAGTGGTCACAATCATGGTCACATGAAGGAAAGGACTTAACTAGAGAAGAGATAGCGCTTGTTTAGCGTTGAGGTTTGAACAAGGCTTAGGAGAGAAGTTGCAGGTCTTATACAACCTACACATTTGGGGAAAGGACCTATGTAAGTGGGTTTGGGGTCCAGTAGAGACCCAGAGAGTCAATCAGACTGAGTTTCTTGATCGATCCTAGACCGGGAGGTCGCACAGCACTTAGGAGAGAAGGGGGGTATGCACCAACCTACATGAAGGGCATTAAAGGGCCCATGGGAGAAATGAAAATCCCCTTGAAACTAGATGCAAGACCAGTCAAGCAACAACCCTATAGATTGAATCCCAAATATAAACAAAATGTCCAGGTTGAATTAGACAGAATGTTGGAAGCAGGAATCATAGAACATGTTGAAGAGTTAGAATGGATTATCCCTATGATGGTCCAAGATAAGAAGTCATGAGAGATCAGGATCTTTGTAGATATCAGGAAGTTGAATGATGCATGCCTACATTATCCATTCCCTACACCTTTTACAAATGAGGTTCTAGATAATGTGGGAGGAGAGGAGGTATATTCCTTCAAAGATAGATTTTCAGGTTATCACTAGATCGAGACTGCTAAGGAAGATCATCATAATACCACATTTTCAACAGAATGGGGTTATTTTCAGTACACAGTGATGCCTTTCGGACTAAAGAATGCACCATCCATATTTTCTAGGGTGGTGGTCGAAGCATTCAAGGAATTTTTACATAAATTTTTGGAAGCATATTTTGATTATTGGATTGTTTTTAGCTTATTGAAAAATCATATTGAATGTTTAAGACTAATGTTGGATAAGTGAAGGCAATGTCAGATTTCCCTGAACATGAAGAAGTGTATCTCCTTTTCACCCTTTGGGGTGTTGCTAGACCATATTGTGTGTAAGCAGGGGTTGCTAGTAGATCCTTCCAAGATTGCTATCATTTTTTATCTACCCCCTCCTACTTCAGTTAGATAGTTGCACACTGTGTTGGGACATACTGGATACTACAGAAAGTTCATCAAGGGCTATGCACAGATAACAGCACCCATGGATAAGATTTTAAAGAAATATCGTCAGTTCCAATGGTCAGAGGAATGTTAGCAAAGCTTTGACACATTGAAACAGAAAATGGTAATTGTGCTTACTCTGGTTTTCCCAGATTGGAGTAAGGAATTCCATGTCCACATCGATGCATCATCTATTTCCATAGGAGCAGTGTTAACACAACCAGGAGCAGGACATATTGACCATCCATTAGCCTTTGCTAGCAAAATCTCTCTACAGTTGAGATAAATTACACTACCACTGAGAGAGAAGGTTTAGCCATGGTGTATGTGCTACAAAAGTTTCGACACTACTTGTTGGGAGGACATTTTAATATGTTCATTGATCACTCTGCATTGAAATACCTAGTCAACAAGCTAGTGTTGGGGGGAAGAATATGCAGATGGATATTGTTATTCTAGGAATATGATTTTGAGATTGTGGTCAAGCCAAGAAGAATGAAAAAGGGTCTTGACCACTTGTCTAGGTTAGAACATGGAGAGGAACCTACCAGTTTGGAGGATACACTACCAGATGCACATTTGTTGACCATCAAAAAGTTTTATGATCACTTCACCGAGATAGTCTAGTTCCTATCAACAGGAATGCCACCTCGTGAATATACAGTCATTCAGAAAAAACAGTTGGTAGTTCAAGCTGTAGAGTTTTCACTTATAGCTGGATAGCTTTATAATATGGGACCTAATGAGATCCTAAGGAGATGTGTTATGGAGGCAGAAAGACCACTAATTCTGGAAGAAGCACATGAAGGCATCGTAAGAGGACATTATGCAAGGAAAGCAATAGCACAGAAGATTCTTAGAGCTGGCCTCTGGTGGCCCACTTTACACAAAGATGCTAAGGAATACTACAAAGCTTGTGATGTATGCCAAAGAGTTGGGAAACCTTCCAGAAGAGATGAGATGGCTTTATCACCTCAGCTAACTTTACAGGCATTTGAGAAATGGGCAATTGATTTAGTGGGACCTATCAACGCACCAGGAAAGCACACAGGAGCAAGATACATTATCACTGCAACAGAGTATTTGACCAGATGGGTACAAGCAAGAGAAGTCAAAGACTGTAGTGCAACTACAGCTGCACGATTCATATTTGATGATATCATAACCATATTTGGATGCCCGAATATCCTTATGAGTGATCAAGGTACACATTTTATTAATAAGACTATTGAAGCCTTGACTCGGGAATTTGAATTTCACCATCAGAAGAGCACACCTTACCACCCACAAGCGAATGGTACAGTCAAAGATTTCAATAAGATCTTGGAGACAGCACTGATGAATATTTGTAGTGTAAATAGGGATGATTGGGATTTGAGAGTACCAGCAGTGTTATGGGCCTACATAACCACTTGCAAGAAGCTGAAAATGCAGACTCCCTTTAAGTTGGTTTATGTTCTAGAAGCAGTGGTACCTGTGGAATATTTGGTTCCTAGTATAAGAATTGTAGCATTCACAGATATGGATGACACAGTCCTTGTGCAAGATAGACTTGCATAGTTGGTAGAACTGGAGGAAGACAGATTCATTGCAGGATTTCACCAGTAGGTACAAAAGAAACAAGAAAATGCCTATCACGACAGACATATCAAGAAGAAATCCTTTAAGCAAGGAGATCTGGTATTGGTATATGACAGTAAGTTCATGAAGCATCCATGGAAATTTAGGACACATTGTGTTGGTCCATATGAGGAATCCTATGTTACAGAAGGAGGAGTTGCGAAGTTGAAGACTTTGAAGGGAGAAGCAATGAAGGCTTAGTGAATGGGAGCCAGTTGAAATTGTACTACGATAACTAGCTGCCTCGCAGCTCTCTATAAAAGGATAAGAAGAAGGGTCTAGGTGCCAAGTGCAGTTGAAATTGGGTACCAGACACAGAAAATACATTTTTCACAAGGAGGGGAGGAACAAAATATAGAGCACAGACTGCTTCACGTAGTCTGAAGATGAAGTAAACAGAATGTTCAGACCTGCAGTGCCTTAGGATGAGTCACATGTGAGTGTTGGGGTCATGTTGGCCCCTGGTTATGGAATAAATCAAATATTAAGGAGGAAAGGTGAAGTACAAACTGCATGGAAGGCACATTGACTAAGAGTGGGTTGAAGTGGTCAAAGAAGAAGAAAATAAGGAGCGAAGTAAGGGAAAACGAGTCATTGAATGAGAAGATTAAGGAAGATAGATCGGCAAGGAAGATGGATCATGGACAACTCAGCAGCAAAAAAAGTCATCAACGGTTTCTTTGGAGCACCTCACGGGAAAGAAGGAAATACAGGTTTGCGAAGGCTTGAAAACGTGGGTCAAGTTGACCTAGGGTTTTGAGATCTAGGGTTTTGACACCTAGACATTTGTCATTTTAATGTATAAATAAAGGTCTAGAGTACCTAGGAGGGGTCACTCTGAGTTCGAAGAGGATTGTATTTTTGACATCGAGTGATTATTGTTGTTGTGTAAGGAGAGTATTGTGTTGTGAGAATATTTTTGTATTGTAAGAGCTTCAGCTGGGTGTGAAGATCAACCCTACAGCTAGGTGCATAGGGAGGGGAGAGAAGAAGAGAAGAGAGGGAGATCTACAAGCTAAGTGTGCATATAGAACTGTATGTTTTCATATAATATCAAGAAACGTAGTTCGGTGGATGCATCCCTAGGGAGATGGTGAACCACGTATATCTTGTTGTTCTGTGTGATTGATGTTGTGTTCTTTTTCTTTCTGATATTATGGTATTACATCATTGTGTTATATATGAGATATAGCTCACTTAGTAGGCTTAAAGGGGATAAAGAATAACTAGGTTGATGTGCGTTGTTCCTTTGAATCCACTTGCATTTCCTCTGGTTGTAGACACATGTGTCCTGCAACCCCCTATTGCTACTTCGGGTGAGACTGCATCTGCTCCACAGGTGTTGCCGAAAGGGCCAGTAGTTAGAGCTTCTTGGTGCATTGTTAGAGTTGAACCTTGGGTCTGTCCCTGTGCCAACATGATGGCATGGGCTCGGCAGCTTTCCTTATCCATTGCTCGACTCTCTTTCCTTTTTCCATCGCATCTTCTCCATTCCTCATTCCACTGTGTGTAACAACTGCTACTCTAGGGTGATCGTCATGCTCCTTGGTTGCTATTATCTATAGGTTATGGTTTTGTTTTTTATTCTAATGTTGGTTCTGGTTCTGTCTTGCCTACCATCTCACTATCATTTGAGGAAAAAAAAAATTCAAATGGTCTATTCCTCTGCAGTACATTCCTGTCGTGCAAGGATTTGGAAAATATCTTGCTAAATGTCTTGGTTTATTGCAGTTATAACAAATTATCAATCCTCTTCCTCATCTACCAAATCCTCCATGTCCTCGACCTCTGTCGAATCCTCCTCATCCACCTTGGTTAAAACCTCTTGGAGTATTGTATTGTGTAACTCCCCCTTCGACTGCAGCATTTTCTTCTTGGATTTTGTATGTATCTAAAGTGCGGTCTCTCATAAAATTGAATGTGTGATAATAATTTTCATCGTGTCCTACAAATTTACAAAAATTACAGAACAAATTCCTAGGTGTACTCTAGTACTTATGAAATAGCATACAAGCAGTTGGATGATGACCCCATGTCTTGCATATTTCACAATACATGACTCATCCTACCAATGGGTTCGATGCTCCTGTGGCCATATACTACACAAATGTTGGGAATTCATCTTTATGATGGCCTTTTGTTTTACATGTAATACACCAAACATGTTCACACTTTTCCTTTTCTTTCATTATTTATGACAATTGAATCCTTAGCACAGGTAACTATGACTATATCTATGTCATTCCTGCGCCATCTCCGACATGAGATGGTTCTAACGTCATCACAATTTCTAACGCTTTTGTCTATGACGTGACCTTCTATTGTGTCAAAGGATAAAAAATGTGCAACAACAAACCTACAATAAACCATTCTCAATGTTTTTCATTAGGAACCTAAAATGTTAATCTACCCATAACATCTTTAATTCTCTGATCATAGTCCCAAATTGTCTCATTCTGTACTTGCTTAATTTCTTTCATCTCTGTGATATACTGCAACTCGAATTTAGGCTTCTGAGATTCCTTTCACAAGCTTTTCCAATCTCTACTAAAGTCCTTGATTGTCTCGCTAGTGTAGTAATTCGGTACTTCATGTACCATAACAATCCACGACCTTTGAACATCCTGGCTAATTGCTCAATATTTTTCGCCTCATCCTAAACATTCTTTGCAGTCCATAATGTGTTGCATACAAATAGATGTTTTTATGGGTCCTCCAACCCTTCTCCCTAAAATTCATGCATTCTTAATGTATGATCTATTCCTGCCATTGTATTTTGCGTATTAATTACCTTCAGTGATGTTGACTAACTCTGGTTTGTTCCACTACTTCCACTATTCTGACTATTGTTTTGACTTCCTCCACTAACTACAATTTCTCTTGACAAATTTTTGGTTTCTTCTTTAGATCTTGGTGATGCACATGGGGTCATGGGTTCGACACATATTCCAATCTGAGATGGACTTCCTTCTTCTACTAGACTGTACTAAGGATCATTTTCTTTCTCTTTCCTTTCTCGGTACAGTTTGATCTGAAGTACTATGATGGGGTCTCTTTTCTCAAACACTTTTTTTGGCTCTTCTCTGTCAAACACAATTTTTTTGTTACTATACCTAAACCTTTTCCCACATCACAATATTCCAATATCTATGTCGGATTCATTGTCTTCCTCTCTTAGAATCCTCAATCCATTTGATCATCATTCATCTTTTTCATCTCATTCCATTCTTAGACCATACTATGGTCATCCTCTAGTCCCCCTATGTGCGTGAAGGTTCCTAGCAACTAGAATCCGTATTCATGACATTCTTGTTGCACAAGAACATATTTATCCTGGTAGATAGTGCACTCGAATATCTCCCACGCGAAACCTTGAAAATTTCCCTCTATGTGACACTATAAGATTGGGTACAATCTATTGCAAACTCTATAATGTAACCTCCCAGTACACTATTCAACCAAAAATCAACTATGCGAGAAACTTTATTACTTATTGTATTTAATTGTCTGATCAATTCAGGAGTCCAGTTTCTTGAAGCTTCAACTTGATATCTTCCAACATTCTCCACTAGCCTTTATAACCATTTAGTCAAAATTATCAGAAATTCACCAAAGAATATTGCATGAAGATATATGAACATATACCTTTGTAACCATTGTTCTTCTTTGAGTCATGGGTTCCTATTCTATTCTCTGGAAAATTCTCATTGCTTCTTCTCTTTCCATTCTCCGATTTATTCCTTATTCGGCCTCCAAAACAATCCCCTCAATTATAGATCTTAGTCCTAGCAACAAAAAAAATTGTTGGCGCATAGTGGGAAGACATGAGTTTAATCATCAATACACCAACAAAACCCTTAGACATCGGCTCTTTCAGCATCTTCTGCAAGCAATTGAATTCTCACTCAAGGCATCTAAAGGGGTTGTAGGAACCAAGGTTCTGCAGTGATGAGGGAAAGTGAGGCATTCAACATGTCTTTAATAACCATCTACACATGTGTGTAGTCTTCATTACTTAACAGTTAATTATCATGCAACATGCTATGTGTGTGATATTACTTTAGTTGACATACATTCATTTACTAGTTACCTCATTACACGACATTCTAATAGCATATATGAATAATATGTTCAGCATACTTTAGCATTTATCATCATATCATATTAACAGTAAACATCATAACACGCAAAAACAACACATCATGAAATAAGGGTTTAACGTGGTTCACCTAATCTTGGGCTACATCCACAACGGTTGGATTCTTATATTAGTCATTTTAGAATTTTCTTACATCTTTGCATTGTGCTACAAAATATGCAATAGTAACATTACCCAAACCTACCTAGCCATTTTTTTGTAGTGTGAGCTTCACTCCTCAATTACCTCATAAATTATCCAAAACTCAAATCAACTTACCCAAAAAAACACTAAGAACTTCTCATATTTCGAACCTCCTCTACCTAAAACCCATTAAATATTTGTACATCAAAATAGGGTTAAGCCCATAATTACAAAGTGGACAAAATGTCCCAAAATCCTAACTACTTTCCACCTTTTGTGCACTACTCCATCACACTTCTTCTTTTTGTGTCCTTTGACTCCTTACAGATTGCTCCCGTCGCACGCTCTAGTCCATTTTCTAACTTCCTTTTATTCTTTGAATTATTCTACCGCAGATCCCAAAACTTAACCAAATTTTCTATCCAACATGGATCCTCCCTTCGGAATCAACCCCACACATGACTCCAAATTATTTTTGAAACCTTCTTCTCGAACGAACCCTCTGCAACTGAATCTTGACCGTTGATTTATCCAAGTTGGATTAATGTATTCTTTTGATTTCTAAACTTCATTACCATCATGAAACTTGCAGGATTTTGACCCTCTAGGAAAAAATTGAATCTGCAACCTACAACTCGATGCCATGAATTACCTTCTTCAACTTCTCTAAAGCACTGACACTCGAAAATATGCTCATAATTCATGGATTTCACTTATGTTCACCATTTTTCCCCCAAATCAATCATAGGATAAAATATGCAACCATGAATATGCTCAATTCATGTTGGCTCCTAACCCATACAAGCTCAGTGTTGAACCGTGAGCTATGATACCATTCTATAACATCCCCCAGCTTAACCAGGGAATATTGTTGCATAATAACACATAAAAGAAAATTTATTCTTGTTGATTTATTTATTGTAGCTTGCCAGTTACATTTTATACACATTTACAACTAGATTTTAATACCCATAATTAAATGCAACTACAACATTCTAAACATACATGAATTCAACTGATAAAACATCTATAACAACATATAAAACCATTCTCATTCACAGAGTGAATTCATAGAAAGTAAACTCATAAATAACTTAGCAAAATAGATAAGCACTTATCTTGAAAAGATATTTTGTGCAACCAGTTGCTTGGGATGAAATTTCTACCCAACCATGGACCCGTTGTTCCAAATATCAATAGCAATTCAACCCCAAGTTGGGGATAGGAATACACAAGAGAAGGGTGCCTCTCACAGTCCCCTCACAACTCAATATCACACAAACCACTAGTTTTCTCCTACAACTATCCCAAAATTCCTCCATCTCTCTTCCTCTTAACCTTCCCAACCCAAGGAATGTACCTCGTTACTGCTCTCAATCCATAGGGTGTCCCATT
>JASDQU010104149.1:133338-156507 GCA_032191745.1 Picea mariana | reverse complement strand
AGGTCTTCTTGCATTGACTTATTCTCCTTTATTTATTAGGCCTTATTAACTAATGTCATATTGTATTACATAGAAAACATATCCTTCTAACTAAGGACCCATGAAGAGGGATTAGGATCAAATCCTAACATGTCGTCCCCCTTCAAAATCAACCTTTTCCTCAAGGCTAAAGATGTAAAAATTGTTGGAGTATGGTCGATGGTTCCCAAGTCGCATCCTTTGGTGATGTGTCCTTCCACTTGATCATCACTTCCTTGATAGTTCATCCAGGCAACTGATGTTCATGGGTATTGAGTATTGCTTCTGGTTGGATCCAAAGGGAGCCTTCTTCATCTAATTCCAAAAGGATGGTTTGGACCCTGTAATTTTGTGCCACCACTTTCTTCAAATAGGGAACATGGAACACCGAACGGATTTTGGAAGTAGCTAGAAGGGTCAATGTCCATGCCACTGAACCAATATGCTTGATGATCTAGTAGGGCCCATGAAAATTGGGTTCCAACTTGTGATGTCCCTGGGCTTTGAGAGATGTTTATTTGTAAGGTTAGAGCCTGAGAAACATCTGATCACCTTCATGAAAAACCCTTTTTGAACGATGTTAGTCCACTTGTTGCTTCATATGATTTTGGGCCATGTGGAGGTTTTCCTTTAGATCCGCTAAGGTGGTTGTTTTACCTTACAACATTGTATCAATATATTTGATATTTAATGTGCCTGGAATATAGGTAGTGACTGTAGGTGTTCATTGGCCATACACTACTCCATATGGTGTCATTTTAGTGGTCGTATGATATGAATTATTGTACCACCATTCGGCTAAGGGGAGACATTGCACCCATTGGTGTTGTTTGTTTGAAGCAGAAAACCTCAAGTAGGTTTCCAAACATTTGTTGACCACTTCAGTTTGGCCTTCATACTAGGGGTGATAGCCAGTTCTCATGTTCGGTTGGGTGCCCTACAATTTAAACAACTCTTTCCAAAATGTGTTGGTGAAAGTTGGGTCACTATCAAATACAATAGAGGTGGGCATGCCATGTAACTTGAAAATTTGATCAAGGAAAACTTGTACTACTAGTGTCAGTGTGAAAGGGTGGGGTAATGCACAAAGATAAGCATACTTGGAGAGGAGATCAACCACCACCATGATGACAGACTTGTTCCTAGATTTCGGTAGGCCCACTATAAATTTCGTGGAGATGTATGTCCACATAGAAGCTAGAATGGGTAGGGGTTCGAGAGATCCTGGAGACTTCATGGTTTCACCTTTATTACGTTGACACACTTCACATATAGTGACAAAGTGAAGGATATCCTTCTTCATGTCTGCCCAAAAAAAAGAATGACAGGAACAAGCATACGTATTTTGGAATCCTAAGTGACCTGCAATAGTCTATGAGTGCAACTCATTTAAGATCCTTGGATTGAGTGCTAAAGAGGGAGATAGAACTAGGAGATCCTTATATATGAGAATATTTTATTGCCAAGTGTAATTGATGGGAGGATTAGGTTCCTCCTGAAGGTGTTGAATTAACTTGGACATAATCGGGTGTGTTATCCCCTCTTGTCATACTTCAATCTAATTAGGGATCGATAAGGATAAGGAAAAGAGGGATATGTCCTCCTCATATTGTATTGACAATGCATCAGCTACTATATTGTCTTTTCCATTTTTATATATGATTCCATAATCATAACCCAACATTTTGATCAGCCACTTGTTTTGTTCTGGGGAGGATAATCTATGCTCCAAAAAATACCTCAGACTACGGTAACCTTTTTTTATCTGAAAATGACGTCCCAAAATATATGGCCGCCATATGTGCACCGCATGGAGAATGACCATCATTTATTTTTCATATGTAGATATGCCCAAATTGCAGCCACTCAATGCTTGGCTAGTAAATGCCAATGGTCGACTATCTTGTGTGAGAACTAGGCCTATGCCAGTGCCAGAAGCATCTGATTCCACCAAAAATGTTTTTTTGAAGTCAGGAGTTGCTAGGACAGGAGTAGTGCACATGAACTGCTTTAAATCTATGAAGGCTTGCTCGAAAATGGGTGTCCAATGAAATGCATTTTTCTTAAGAAGGTCGGTCAAGGGCTTAGAAATTTTTCCATAATGTTGTACAAATTTCATGTAATATCCTATGAGACCTAGGAAACCCCTTAAGCACTTTAAGGTAGTTGGTCATGTTCACTCTTGGGGTCCACGTTTACCCCTTCTCTACCCACAATGTGTCCCAAGTATTCCACTTCGTTGACTCTAAAGGAACATTTGGGATTTTTGAAAAACAATCGGTTGTCCTGTAGAAAGTGAAGTACTTTGCCCACATGAAGAAGGTGGCTATCCCAAATGTAGTTGTAAATGAGAATTTCATCAAAGAAAACCAGGACAAACTTTCGAAGGTAAGGTTTCAATATTTTATTCATGATACTTTGGAAGGTAGATGGGGCATTGTAAAGGCCAAAAGGCATGACCAAGAATTCAAAATGTCCTTCATGATTTATGTAATAAGTCTTTGGGATATCTGCCTCCTTCATATGGATATGGTGATAGCAAGAGAAAAGGTCTAATTTGGTGAAGACACAAGCACCCTGGAGTTCATCCAACCGATCATCAATGACAAGAAATGGAAAATTATCTTTGATGGTCAGTTTATTAAAGGCATGAAAATCGGGACACATGTGCCAAGTACCTTCTTTATTTAAGACCATCACCATGGGGGAAGAGTATGGGCTAGTACTAGGGAGAATTACCCCTACCTCCAATCATTATTGTACCATATTTTCTATTTCATTTTTTTGAGAAAATGGATACCTGTAGGGACGTATATTGGGTGGTTGACTATGAGGAAGGAGAGGGATGTTTTGATCAAGCTTGCCCCTGGAGGGGGTAAGACTATGGGAACCTCAAAGACCTTGGGAAACTTTTCCAATAATATTTGCAGGATAGGAGGAAATATCGGAGAGACCTGATGAGTGACTTGGATGGAATGAAATTGAGTAATCACCCCATGGTGGCCTTTCTTCAACATTTTTTCCATCCTGTGAGAGCTGATGATTTCAAGGGAGCTCGCTTGGAGACCTAGGAGGGTATAGGTGTGATCCTTTTGGTGGAAGCTCATATATAATTCTTGATAATCCATGGTGATTGGTCCCAGAGTGTGAATCTATTCCACACCCAAGACAATATCACATCCACCCATGAAAATAGATAACATGTGTGTTTTCAGACGATAATCACCCATTTGGAGTTTAACATTATCACAGTGGCCCTCACACTTCATCTTACCACCATTAGCAATGAGGAATTAAAAATTAGAAATAGGGCAAGCCAAATAATGGATCTCCTCAGCAAGCCTACAGTGAATGAAATTATGGGCACTGCCACTATCAATAAACACCAAAACCAGCCTATGTTTGATGTATCCCTTGATCTTCAATGTCTGTGAGGCCAAAATACCTAAGAGGTCATGAAGAGATATGACAGGTTCCTCTGGTTCCATAGGGGTTGCAATGAAATCTTTTGCATGAACACTAGGTTGAGAATTATCTAGATCAAGAGTTTCATATGATGGTATGCCTTCATAGGAAGAGGAAGTTGATGCATCAATCTGGAAGAACTTTTTTTCCCTACATTTATGTCCTGGTGAGTAATTTTCATCACAGTAATAGCAAATTCCTTGCTTACGATGCTCTACCATTTCTGCAGGAGAGACCTTTTAGACCTTCAAGGTTTGTGTTGGAGTTGGGTTAGCCCCAAGGAGAGGATGGTTAGGAAATGTAGCCTTTAGGGTTGGAGCATGAAGGATGATCTCTGCTTCTAGTGCTAATTGGCATGCATGCAACCAGGTAGTAGGATGATGCATGCTCACATGAGCCCAGATTGCTTCCTTTAAGCCACGAATAAAACATTCAAGGTAAAATTCATCAGATAATCCCTCAATTCTTATAGCCAATTGTTCAAACACTGTGATGAAGTCTGATACTGATCCAGTTTGGTGCAGCTTAGTGAGCCTTCCCAAAAAATAATATTCCCTATCAAAACTGGCACAAACTGCTTTGGTGAACATGTTCCAAGTGGGGAGTCCAGGAAAACATTTCTTATGTCACTTCCACCACTACCAGCATTCTTGATACAAGTATAGAACCCCTATATGGATTTTTATCTCATCATCCTGAATATCATGGAGGGATGAGTATTGTTCCATTTGAGAAACCCACCCAGTTGGGTTGGATCCATCAAATTTATGCATGTCAACTTTGGGCACCTTATTCCAAGAGTGTGGAGAACCCCAAGGGGAGCGAGATGAATGATTAGGCTCATAATAGGAGGCTTGAGGGTCCTAGGAAATGGGCTCAACATTCTTACCCTTAAATATATTATTCATGGTTGCTTCAATGACCTCTTGTATTCTTGTGCTTATGGAAGCTTTGACTTGTGTTTGGAGGGAGGAAAATTATTGTTCCAAGTTGGACACCTTAGACTCCCAGTCTTCTTGGCTCTGAGAGTGGGTGGTAGGCATTGGGGTGGCTTAGGTAGAAGATGAGGGGTCGGGACTGAAAATCTAGGCCACAAAAAAATATGTACCAGTGTGATTAGGACAAAAAGAGGATTCCTATGGGATAGGTTGCAAATAAGGGTGTATCGAAAAGGATTGGGTCCATGGGGACAAAAGGCTTAAAATTCAAGGGTACCACTATGATCAAAATGAAGAGAGGAATTCAATGGACTAAGTCAAAAATAAGGGTCTAGTTGGGCCCAAATTCTTTTTTTTAACTCCTGTGGAGTTATACTCTGACCTAAATACTTTTGTAGTGGTGGAATTCCCAAATTCAATAATAAAAAATGTTGACAGGGAGTGTTTCTGCAATGAAAAATTTAGTAGGGGGCAAGATTCACTGTAATAGATCAATTGTTTATGTCCCAAGGGTTGGGATTTGTAGGGTATTTGTAGGCAAGGGTTTTCCTTATGTTATATCTCTCTTATATACGTGTGAGGTCGATAGTAGTACTCAACCCAATATCTCGGGGAACCAACTAAGGTGGCTAGACCATACCCTTAGCCATACTACCCGATTACCCAGGTACTCAAGAGTATCTTCCCGATTGTTATTATTGGTGACACTATAGCAAGTAGGTTTCCAATTGGTTTATCTACAGAGGGCTTAAATATATCTAGGTTGATCCATATACAAGTGGTGTATGATGCACTACCACTCGAAGGGGTACCAACAGGGGTTACAAGGGTGGTCAACAATGTGTGCTTAAGTACCACTTGTAGTTATTGCATGTATGATTCCCCAACCGCGGGTTTATGCGTGAAATGACAGATCTTTGTAGCTTAAAGATGTTGGAATATGTCTCCACCATGAAAAATAATTAACCCACAAGTTCTTCCCAAGAAGGATCTCTAATACCACTTGTAATATACCAGATAAATTATATTATGCAGAACAGAAATATTTAGCAAACGGTAATGGAACAACAAGATTATAGCTAGAACAATACCAGAAAGAGAACCTTTATCAAAGATAGCAATGTTCACTTGCCTCTTCGAGGGGGAAACCAGCAGAGAATATATCTATTACAATAATATCTAAGACAAAATATCCAATACCTCCTACTCTTATTTATACCAATTCTACCTTCTAAGGAAACTTCTAGAGGAAGATCTTTCTAGAAGCGGAAGCTTCTATTAGGTCTTTGTACATTGACTTATTCTCCTTTATTTATTAGGCCTTATTAACTAATGTCAAACTTTATTACATAGAAAGCATATCCTACTAACTAATGACCCATGAAGAGGGGTTAGGATAGGATCCTAATATTTTATTGGTAGATTCCATTCCTTTTTCAAATTTTGAAAAATAATGCACTTTTTCATTTTTTTTCTATGTGGAAACCGTGCCTCCTTGGGGACAAAGAGACTAGGTAAATTGTGTGTTACCTCCTTATTTTCAATTTCATCGTATTAAATTTTACATTTGGGCTTAAATTTGGCCTTTTTTACATTTAAAAAAAAAATTACCCACAGTGTGCTTCACGAGTTCAGCTCACCCCGAACTCACTAGTGCACCCTATGAATTTAGAGGAAGCACTGCTCACTGTGCATCTTAAGGGATGTCCCATATCCATTCTATTATAAAACACAATGCATCGCTCAAAAATACGCACTACACACCATAATGGCAAGTGTGCATTATCGACGCCTCTCATCTTAGAAGAGGCATCGTCTTTGCAAAAAACCCACTGATGCATTCTAGAGAATCAACCACACTGGTGCACCTCATTGTGCCACACCACATATTAAAAACAAATCCTAGCGGTGCATCTAGTGGTATTCTCTGTCACCAATGCATTATAAAAAACACTCACCACTAAACAAGATGCACTAGTACTCCCAATAACATGGAGCATTGACATGTCTGGTGTGCATTAACGGTGTGTCTTGTCTTAGAAGAGGAATCAGATTTGCAATGAACACTCCAAGGAGATATAGAGAATAAATAACATCGCTACGCATCACCATACCACACCGCGCCACATATTTAAAAATTAGCATAGTAGTGCATCTAATGGGACACCTAATGATCGATGCATTATAAAATGCAACGCACCGCTAAAAATACACATTGATGCTCCAAGAAACATGGGTCACCAAACTTGCGCATGTGCATTTGTTAGACTATGAGTCCCTAGACAATCACAAAGTTTGAAACCACCTACTTATGAGTTTTAATCCTTATCTATTGATGACGTGTTGTCATGATCCATTGATGTTTTTTCAATGAAATCTAGATCTAGAGGTGGTAAAATCCATGTATTATAAATTGATGTCATGAGATCAATACATGAGTAGAGAATGTCTTAGAGCCTTTTCCACCAGTTCTTGCCTTGTCTTTCTAGTGCTCTTATTTTATGTATTTTCTCTTCAATTCGGTTTAGAATTTGATTTATGTTGTTTGGTTCTATCAATTCCTCCCATAAACCATGCATGCAGTGTCCTCTGATTCTCAAATATTTTATGCCTATTAATTCAATGGTGGATCAAGAAAGGATGTAAAATCTTGATGGAGATTAATTTGATGGAAATGAAAAATCATTGGGACTTAAAGTCATTAACTACTTTTCTAAATGGTGGGATTGAATAATATTGTGTTTATGAAACACTGCTTGAAGTTTTTCCCAAGCTTCATCAAGGGCATAAATTCCTTGAAGGTGAAACCTTAAATCATGAGAGATGTACATTCTGATTAGTCCACACGCTTCATCACTCTTATTAACCCATTTGACTTTATTTTCATCATTAGTGGGTTCTTGTCCGTTTCCCAAGGTAATCTGGTACAACCCTTTACTTCTTAGTACATCCTCCATATGATATTTCCATGAGAAGTAGTTCGTATTGGTAAGAAAAATATCATTGAGAGAATCCATATTGAACTATGCATAGAATATGGATTTAAAAGTTGAAATTGATGGTATGGATGGAAAGCTCTCAAAAAAATAGGTTGTTTCAAAAAAGTGGCACTGAAAATAGACTTCAGATGTGAAAGTTATGCCCTTTTGAAAAAAGGCATAAACGGCAACTAAAGAGCCATGTGGAAAGTAGAAGTTGGTTCACGTGATGATTCTCCTCCTTATCTAACTTTTTCTACAAGATCGCTTTGAAATAAGTTACTTATGAAGTGACCCACTTTTATAGAATAAGTGAGAATCACTTTTAAAATGAAGTTTATTTGTAAATTAAAGTTGCATGCAAAAAAAAAAAAGTAAAAAGAATATTAAAGCTACTTATAGTGATTCACTTTTATAAATTAAGTGAAATGCACTTTACAATGAATGCATGAAATTTTTCAAAAAAGTAACAAAAAAAAGACTTGCATTGAAGACATCTTACTTAATAAATCAACTTTTAACCAAGTGAGCTAGTACAAAACACATTATAATATTAAGAAGGAGGATGGGGGGTGGTGGTGGTGGTGGTGGTGTTGTTGTTGTTCTCGAAGATGTCCTTGAAGTGTCTGCTAAAAAAAAATTGTTTTCATGTGTTCATATAGGAAAAAAAAATTGCTTATCGACAATAACAAGGGCTAGATCTCAGTTATCTTACGCGGAAAATGCAAGTTTTCCCTCTATTTCTGATTTGTCGAGATCACACAGAATGCACGGCAAAGAGTATATGAAAACAAGAAAACACTTTCTTATATGTTTCTGATTTTCCAAGATCACATAGAGCGCATGGAAAGGGGCATATGTATATTGGAAAGAGTACCAACCTAGAAACAAATATATATATATATATATATAAGGGTTTATACCTCCAGATCTGACTGAAATGGACGTATCTTTGGAAAACATAAACCTTTTCAAGTGAACTGAAAAGTGTTTCTCATTGAAATGAGTACTCTAAACACAATGGAATTGTCCTCTCGGCCCAAAAATGTACGAAAATAGCAGAAACCAAATATGCGGCAACACGGATTCAAGATCTTGATATACAACAAGAGTGGGTCTTCAATTGTGCTTTGATACCATGTTTGAAAACACGTGTATTCCAACAGAAGATGAACACCTTCAATAACCACTCACACAACCAAATCAAAGATCAACACACTGATGTTTTTACATGGTAAAACCCCTGTGGGGAAACATACATGGCCTTAGCAAACATGGCCACTTTAGTCTATTTATTAATGCAAAAGAAGATATATTACAAAGATTTTCTCACAATCGATCATTGGAAAATGACTTTCCATGCTCTTTAAATAGATATCATGGACCAATGGGGTATTAAGCCACAAATCAATATAGTTATTAATATCGAGGAGAATATGACTCATCGAATCACTCTATGTCGGGAACATATTGTGATTGTTGGATTACAAATGCATACTAAAGAAACACACTTTAACCTAATGACACATTATACCAAGTTGATATTAACTAACTCCTAAGTGTCAAAATATCCTAACACTTAAGTAGTCAAAGGGAACTATGGAATGTCACTCAAATTTATGGTTGGAGGTCACCATGCTCATAGGCCTAAGGTGAGTTATCCAGATGTAGCTTGCTATGGAACAATTCGAGCCAATTCACATTGTTGTGTGGAATGAACTAGCAAATATATGTGTGTTTGTTTCTATGGTAATAAATAATGAAGATAAACCCAACATAGAGGATGAGTGACAGATTACACACAACATCAATCAAACAAACTCATAACTAAACACCTAGTGAATGAGGATGTATGTTCATTCTATCAGTAAACCCCGGAATTCCATCAATAGAAGAATGGACTATAAAACTCAAATATGTAATTTGGAATCAATTACAAAGTTGTGGGTGATTATATATGCAAAATTTCTATAGGAGATAATTTTAAGTAATAAAATCAGACCAATCTAAAGCAATTGCATAGAAAAAATCAACAACTGAAGCAAGCACACAACATTTAGACACACAATTTTTCACCCTTGAAACCCAAATGGTAAAACCAGCATTTGATGGGAATTTTAATAAGCTCGGGAAATAGTTACAAAGGGTGAGATATACACAAATTATTTGTATCGTTACTCACTAGCAAAAATTACATATTGTTTTAGCTTAAGGACAACCTTCGATCTTCAAGTAGGTATATTCTCCCAAGCCCCTCATGCTTTTGTAACTACCCTTATTCTTCATTTCCTCTCCAACTCTCTTCCTCTCCTCTTCAATATACGTTGCTTTTGGAATCATTGTTTGTTCTTAATAGGGCTACTTGGAAGGCCAACCATCAATATGAGGCATTTCATCTTCTCGTGGATTTAGCTTAGGACAATTAATTCAAACTTTGCCAAAATTTAATTAAAAATTTTGGGATGAGAAAATATTTCACATCCATTTTATATCATCCACTCACTATAGTGGACTAGATTAAAGTATAGCCTAATTGGCATACTAAAGATTCATTCCTAGAAAGAACTCATTCAAATTTTTTATATTATTGGAAACATTCTAGCTCAAGACCCTTATGATGGCAAGGAGGGAAAGGTATAGATGCATCAAATTCATGGACAATGCAATGGATAGTCTAAAACACATAAACATATATTGTTTATACAATGTCTATGATCCCTCCATGGAAGACATATGACACTCAGCATAGAAAAAATAGAGTATCCATCCTTCGAGGGCTTGAAATTTCACATCTAGAATTAATATAGAATGATCTTGATATCCACAACAATCTCCCTCTTTAATAATAAGGACGAGCTATGTTGGGATAGGAATTTTGATGGGGGTACTTATCAAGTGAAATTGGGACACAGGGAAAGTCTAGTAAAAATCAAAGAGGAGAATCCACCATGGTGGTGGAGGGGCTTTTGGAAGCTCAAATATCCACCAAAAATAAAAATCTTTACCTAGTTATAATGCCACAATTGAATATTAACATGGGACAATATTCAATGCAAGGGTCAAGAAGGATGGAATACCATATTCCTTTATTGAGAACATCATGAATTAGTTAATTACATTATCACTTCACCCATGAGGTGTGGAGTGCTACAAAATCTTTGAGGGATCACCCTTTGTGGGAAGGACTTGAGAAGAGGTATGGGATGGATGGCTTGAAACAAAGGGAACCTATGAGTTTTTTATTACTCTTCCCTTACAATGTATCATATGGGTAATATGGAATACAATAAATGAGGAAATCTTCATGGAAAAAATTATATTTCCATCTCCATGGTTTACAAATTCAAATATTCATTGTTGTTGATGGATTCACTAAAAAAAAGACCACTTCATGTGGTTCCTCCTTTGGAGGTGGATCCAACAATCCTACATTATTTTATCAATGATGTGTCTCATGGAAAACCTAGCCAAATTGGGGTAGGTGATATCATATTCTACAAGAACAAGTTTACTCCTTTTAGGTTGGGGCTAGGCCTTCAATCCAATAACTTTCCTGAAATTCAAGGGATAATCACAACCCTCTCTCTAGTCATCAACAATATTGTTAAATCTTTGGTGGTGTATTCATACTCAAAATTGGTGTGTGCTAGGATAAATAATCAAGCACGGTGCAACCACATTATTCTCTCACTCCTCACTTATAAAGAAAAAACTTGGGCTGACAGTTCCAAGTTCCTAATCTCAACCACATTTACAAGGAACCAAATACTATAGCAAATTGATTATCTAAGGGAGCATGTGATATGGAATAAGGTAATATTTTGTTGTAGGCTTATGATGAGAATGGGATTTTTATGATGAGGGGACTCTCCCTCTTTTCAAATCCTAGTGTCACAACATTATTTGTTAGTGTGTTTTTTTAATATTGTCTACGTAACATATTATACATGAATGTATGAACTAATAGTATATTTCAAATAGACTAAAATTTGAGGTATGAATGCTTCCTTTTCCTTTTTGGTTTGCATCTTTTTCTCCCATGCTTTAAGCTAAATGATGTAAGCCCTAAATAGGATAGTAAAAGATTTAACTTTTAACCATATATATATATATATATATATATATATATATATATAGTTGAACATTGTGTAAATGAAAGCATTAATATCCTTATGGTTCGGGTAAGAAAGAAGGTCCTCAAGAGTAATCAAGTTATGAAATTGGATAAATTTATGTCTTATATTATTAAAGGTTGATAAATTTAAAATTAAATGGTGTTCATCCAAAATCTTGTTAGTATCACAAATTTTACAAATTCACTCATCCCATAGTGCTTTTGAATTAGTGCAATGGCCAATTTCACTATGGAGATCATAAGCATTGGTCCTGATTTTGGAAATATTCATTTTGTTTGTTAAGTTCATAATGTTGAAAAAATATGTTTGATCAATCAAATTGGGATTTAAAAAATCTTATTTCAACTTCCTCTTCTTAATGTTTTCAATATCATTCGAGGGATTATCTTTAAAATTCAAAGGGATGTAAGATTTAATATTGGAAATATTATAAATTTGATTGCCTTATTTTATGTTCCAATAGAGAAGCTATGTCTTAAAATCTATAGCCCATTGATTTGGATCACATCATCATATAATTTTTCATCTATCTTGGTACTTTATGGGTGGAAAAAAATTGGAGGAATTAGCTTGCAAGGCCATTTTAATGGTAGGTCCAAGTTTGGAAAATTGGGGTTCAAAACCTTTCGGATACATTTTGAGGCATTAAATGGCATTTTCTGGGGTTACAGCATCCAAAACCTACACCCACACCCTTGACAGTGTTCTACATTATGATACTTTTTCAATGGTGCAAACTATACCTCAATCAGATCTTGTATGCAAAAGTTATTCCTCTTGCAAGTTGACCTATTATGTTGACCACCATGGTACGAGAGGATGCCACGTCATCCCCCATTACTCACATATATGGGGCTAGCCATGTGCAAACTTTCAAGAATATTCTAGAAGGTACAAAACCTTATCACAATTGAGCGTTGAGAAAGTCAAAACCCTACCCCTATATTACTATCGAGCTATGTTAAATACCAAGCCGCCAATAGGAGAAGGGGTTCCATTCTTTTGTATTATATCTTGTTCCATAAATGAGAAAAACATCTGAGAGTGGTATTTTGTGGGAATAACAGAGGAGGAGGATTTTGCAGTATTCATTCAGGCCACTCCATAATGAGTTCCCATTCCTTTGTATGTGCATTTTATAATTGAATCAAAGAGAGCATAGCATAGGCCTCACCTTATCCCCCCTCAACATACCATTCCCAATAGAACTAAAGTCGCAGAAAGTGTTCTGAAAATCCCATACTCTCGCCCCTCAATATGAGTAGGTGCCCCTTCGGTCACACCCTTTAACGTGGTAAAATATTGACCCATTAATGACAGAACCAAGGAAGGGAAAAGGGCAGAAGAATTAAAAGTCTGGGGGGGAGATATGTGCTTACCAACTCTAATTTAGTAGATGATTGATCTTTATCATCTTGGGTGTTATCCGTCTCTTGCCCCGGCTTATCATCTTTGTGCTCAGATGGTTGATCTTTCTTCTTGCCCGACCCATCCCCATTTCCATCACCTGGAATACCAGCTGCAATAGAATTCAAGAATTGTTTCTTATGTGCGGAATCGTTTTCTTTGACAATTTGTTTGCATCCTATGTAGTTGTATCTTTTGTGATTTGTGCATGTGTTTTGCCTAAAGCAATGAAAATTTGGTCTATTTTCAATTCTTGTGCAGATAATTTATACCAATTCTTATTTTGGGTCTGTAGATATGGATATTCGGCTATGTTTGTTGGATAGATGTAATTAGTTTGTGTGCTTCTTATCTAACATAAGAAATCCTATGCATTGTGTGCTATATGGAAATAAATATTAGAAATTGTTTCTTATTCTACATCTACAGAAATGGATATTCAATTATGTTTTTTGGACAGATGCAATTAGTTTGTGTGCTTGTTGTCTAATAGTATATGCTTCATGCATAATGCAAGGGTTGTGTTCTATTGTAGTTTTTTTCTGGTGTTTTATTAAACCTTCTTGTTGTTCATCACATGTAGATAGTTCCATTTTTGGAAAGATATTGCGATGTGGAATGAACTATTGCTTATGTGCAGAAGAATTTTCTTTGACAATTTGTCTGCATCCCACATAGTTGTATTTTCCATGTTTTTTTCAGTGTTTTAGGATGGGACAATGAAGATTCAATCTCTTATTAAACCATGTAATTTTTCATCATATTATGCAGATAGTAGTTGGGTTTTCTCCCATATTATGTTTCCTAGCTCAAATATTGTGTTCATTCTTGTTGATGGTGTGTATTTTTTATTGTTCTTTCATTTGTGTATTTCATTTATTTCTTAAATTCAAGCCATAAACTAGAGACAATAAATCTGGGATCTAGGAAACAAACCGCGTAAATCTAATATTTTAGAATATTATAAGACATGTTGTGATGAATTTTTCCAGTGGGATATCCATGACAGTTTATAGATCATATTGGTATCATAGCAGTTTTCTTTGGGATATTTGTGGAAAGTTGCAAGTTCTAGGAATTTTCTTAAGAAGAAATTCGAAGAACCCTAGCCATGGCAGATGAATTTGTTCACAACAACCCTCGAGATCTAGTAGAAGAGATATTTGTGAGGTTGGAAGAGAAAGGTGTTGACATCTCTCGCAATATGGTCCTCCTTATGGTGGATCTAGCAAGCAATATCGAACCATTTGGGATGGTTGAAGGCTCTAATTCATAGATCAGATAAAAGGGGAAATTGAGAGAAAATGAAGACCCAAAAAAGGAGTCAAGGAAAGATCCTGAGAAAGAGAAGCCAAGTTCCAATGCTATTACCCCTTCACAATATTTATTTTAAATGGAAGTGAAAGTGGATATCAAGCCATACCAAGGTGATATCAATGCATTAAATTTGAATCATTGGTTGTAACAATTAGAGGTCTATTTCAATGTTCACAATATAAATGAGAAGAAGAATATTTTGTTTGCCCAACTGAAATAAAAGGGCCATGCTTTAAATTGGTGGGAAATCCACATGGAAACACTTGGGATAGAGGGTGATTTTCCAGTAACTAAGTGGGAGGATTTCAAAACCCTCATTAAGTCCCAATTCTACCCTATCGGGAACGTACAAGACCAATGGATCCATTAGCATTACTTCAAGAAAAGGAAAGGGCAGAGTGTAGAGGAGTACACCGTCGAATTCAAAAATATGGCTATCATGTTGGGTATCTCTCCCAAGAACCCATATTTACTCCTCAAGTATCATGAGGGTCTACATAGTCATTTGCGAAGGCAAGTAATGTTCTTCAATCCCAAGACAATTGATGAGGAATGTGTGCAAGAACAGTATCTATAAAATATAGACCATAAGAAAGGACATCCAAGTGGTTCCAATCAGAAAGAGCACCAAGATGCTTCCAAAGAGGGGAAAAATAAGTGGAAAGAGAAATACAAGAAGATGATGGGCACTATGCATCAGTGAAAGGGTCCAAGTAGCCACTATAACCATTGCAATAATTATGTTTACATTGAGGAAAAGTGTTGAAAACTACATCTAGAGCTAAAGCCTAAGAACCGCAAGAAGGATGCCAAGAAGAAGAACCTTCTATCCATGGATTTAGGAAATCAGGTAGAGAGAAACTTAGAAGTGGATGAGAATATTGTCTACACGTCGGTGCATAAGGAAGTGAATCTAATATCCCTCATCACAAGGAAGAGAAGGAGATGACAAAAGTATTCCATACCAAAATCTAGGTCAAGAAGACCAGGATAGATGTTATGTTTGAATCTGGTTCACATGATAATATCATAGTAGCAGATCTAGTCAACAAGCTTAGATTGGAGGTTTGTGATCATCCTAGCCCCTGTCCATAGGGTTGGGTAAACAAGGATGTAGAGATCAAGGTAACAAAACAGTGTAAGATTAAATTGGTTGTAAGTGCAAACTTTATTGATGAAATGGTGTTGGATGTAATACCCATGGATGTGTATGGTATAGTGTTTGGGAGCCCATACATGTATATGATGGGTGAAATATTCATGTGGAGAGCCAACCAATACTTCATGATTAAGGATGGGAAGTCCTACATAGTCAATGCACACAAAGGTAATTTGAAGATCTCACTAGTAAGTGTCAACCCAGCCAAGAAGTTGATTAGTTCTAGTAAGAAATATGTTTTAATTTTATTAAAAGAAAATCAATCTAATGATAAGTCGATAAGAGTAAAGGCATCCCTGGAGGGGTGTACTAATGAGCATAAAAATCATTTTAGGAGTTTCTACATAAATACAGAGGAGTGTTCTAAGATCCTAAAGGGATACCACCCAAGAGAGAAGTGGAGCACAAAATACAGTGACTTCCATAATACCCATTGCCAAACATTGAGTTGTATAGACAGTCTATTCTAGAAGCAAATGAAGTGAAGAAGTAGTCGCTGCAACTATTGGAGCGGGGAGTGATTTGACTGAGCACCTCACCTTGTGGGTCACATATCATTATAGTACCCAAGAAATATGGGACCTAGCATATGTGTATTAATTACAAATCTTTAAACAAGATTTTACTCAAGAATCGATACCCTCTACCCAGGACCAACAATTTGTTAGATCAATTATGGCATGCCAAGTGCTTCACAAAGATGGATCTCAAATCATGATACCACCGAGTACATGTCAAATAAGAAGACACTTGGAATACTTCCTTCAAGACAAGGAAATTTTTTTATGAATGGTTGGTCATGCCATTTGGTTTATGTAATTCACCAGCTACATTTATGAGACTAATGAATTATGTATTATGCCCATATTTAGATTCATTTGTTCTAGTGTATTTGGATGATATATTGGTTTATAGATCTACTCGGGAGGAGCACATCTCACATCTCATGTAGGTGTTAGAGACTCTAAAAAATCACCAGCAACTGGCTAACCTCAAGAAATGTGAGTTTTATCAACAATCATTGGTGTATTTGGGGTATGTGATTGGTGGAGGGGAGCTAAAGATAGATCCTAAAATTATGGAATCCATCATAAAATGGTCAGTTCCTACTAATGTAATTGAAGTTAGAATCTTTTTTGGGGCATCACAGTACCTATGGAAGTTCATAGCATATTTTTCAGCAGTAACTGCACCACTCCATGCCATAACAATGAGCGGTAAGAGTTTCCAGTGGGGAAAGAATCAATAGAAATATTTCGACAAGATAAAATGAAAGATCATTCAAGCAATAGATCTCTCATTACCTAACTTGCATAATCCCTTTGAAGTGGAGACATATGCAAGTGGGTATGCTATGAGATAAATTTTGATGCAAGGAGGTAAGCCAGTATGTTATCATTATGAGATGTTTCATGGGAGAGTTTTGAACTACCCTACATATGATAAGGAACTCTATGCCCTAGTTCAAGTTGTTAAGAAGTGTAATCACTATCTAATGGGCAAGGAAACCATTATTCAAATAGATCTCTAGCCACTACAGTATTTTCAATCCCGGAGTAAGTTTCAACAAACCAGATATAACAAGTGGATGGGGCTTGTTGCACCTCTTTCGTCACCTTGGTGAGAAAAATAGAAGTGCTTGCAAGCTCAGTTGGGTTTGTTGAGTAGGATAGCTGCAAGGAAAAGAGTTAGGGAAAGAAAACAAAAACTACAATTAAGAATTAAACTAAGAAATGCAATAAAAACTAAATTCATGAGCATAGGGACATAGAAACCAAAAGAACCATAAGACCCATGTCACGAATGTTTGAGGCTGGTCTATTAGTGAAAACAAAGCACCAAGAAGAAAGGGGATTATGAGTCCCTTCTTTCTCCAAGGGAAGGCTCTTAGACCCTTACTAGCTAGCTCTTCTTACAACAAAGAAAAATGGAAAATGGTGATGAAGGAACTCTTTACAAATCCACTCAATGGTGAGGTGGATTGTCCAATGTAATGGTGCCAATATGCTCTTGTCAAGGATGGAGTCCTCAAAACAATAGAGGCAGCATAAAATTACTTTGAATTCCTTGAAAAAATGAGGTGCATTCATGGCTTTTTATAGCATTGCTTTGGGTTATTGTTTAACTACTTTGTAGTGTGAAAAGAGGCCATTTAGGGCATTCTTAAGTCTTTGACCAGCCCACTAGTCGGATCCAGTCTGGATTTGAGGGTCAAATCGGCTTGGGAACTAAACCATAAGTGGGTGGGAGGCTGACCACTCTCATAAATGCGTCGTTTAGCAGGTGGGTGGCTTTTTGCGCTAAAAGTGTGCATCGTGCGCCTGTGCGCGATTTCTGCGTTCTTGTTACGCGCATGCGCGCGCGCGCCCAATGTCTGCATAGCGCTCTTCAATTTTTCACTACTTTGTATAGTTTTTGACCTTTTTTGAATGTTGTGGTATTAATTCAGGTCCATGAATGACTTCATCACTGTTTGACGATGCTGAGTTCTTGTAACCATGTGCGGACGAAATTTCAGTGATAACAGGGCTTTTGCAGTAATTTCATCTAGTCATCAAGTACAAGAAGGGTAGCACTAATAAGTTGGTGAACATGATTTCAAGGCCACCCACATCCAATATTATATCTTTGGGAACTCTTATGCACATGGATTATTTTACCCATGATGCATACAAAGAGGTATACACAAAAGATGAGGACTTCAAAGAGTTGTTTCAATAGCTATAGGGCCAAATTCATGTAGAAGAAGGTGACAGCAAGGCTGATTATCATCTCCATAATGGGTTACTCTAAAATCTAGACAATATTTGTGTCCCTAAAGGTGATAGATTGAAGCTTATCAGAGAGGCTCACAGAGTCCAAGGTTGCAGGACATTTTGGTGTTGGAAGACGATTTCTAACTTACAAAGGTATGTGTATTGGCCCAAAATGCAAGAAGATGTAACTCGGTATATTAAAGGATGCATGCTTTGTTGTACCAGCAAGCCCAGTAATATAAATAAAAGTCTATAACATCCCTTGCCTATACCCACTTGACCTTGGGAAATAATTTACATGGATTTTGTGGGAGGTTTACTAACAACCAGGAAGGGACATGACTATATTTTTTTGGTAGTTGACACATTTAGCAAGATGTGCATTCTCATGCCTTGTAAAAAGACCATCAAAGGACAAGAAGAAGCAAAAATGTTCATTGAAAAGGTATGGGTGCACTTTGGGATACCAAGGAGCATCATCTCATATAGGGATACTAGATGGGTTACAATCAGAAGCATCTAAATACTTGGGATGAAAATATGATCTATATGCAACACTCTTATAATAGAGTGGTACACACTTCTATTGGTAAGTCACCTTTTGAAACTTTGTTTGGATATTTGTCGCATTCACCCTTGGATGTTGCATATGGACATCAATGAGTTAGGGAAGACATCACGGGAGAATCTTTGAGAGTGGAGAAATTAATTGAAAAGATTAGATAGATCCATTTGCAAGTACATGAGACATTGAAGAAGTCATAGGAAAAGTATAAGGTCGTACATGATCAACATATAACAACGAAGACATTCAAAGTGGGAGATATAGTTTGGTTACAATTGAACAAGGAAAGACTATAGGGTCCTAGTAAGAAAATCAAGGTTATGTTGTATGGCCCTTTTGATGTATTGGAGAAGGTGGGAGATAACACATATAGACTAAGTCTACCCCCATGCGTGCACATTTTTTTATAAATCATTAGTATTCAGCCTTAACTCACAGCGCAGATAAATCCTAACAAGAGATCAGCACAGTATTTACACAGATCTAGGATATTCAAGTACTAAGCACATTCACATAGATTAGATCTATAATTCATCCATATTATTAAGCACAAAGCATCTACAGATCTATCTATCATTCAACTATGTCAAAGAACTAAGCAAGTAAACACATCAATACATCGCACAAATCATAGCAACATAGGATATACGTGGTTCACCCCTGGCCTGGGGCTACATCCACCAACTCTTCTTCTCTTTTATTATCTTTTGTCAATATTCTACATGCACAGAGCCATGAGGTCCTACTTCGTATAGGACAGGATATCTATGTGCACTCCACTAGATCCTCCTTCCCTGATCTAGGTCACGGCACAAATCCTTTACACAGTCACTTGAATTTAGCCTTGCAAGCTTCTCACAGTATGCACAAAGCATGTACAACTACCACTTGCACTTAGCATATCATCCTTCACGCTACCTTCTTACATCACGTAGACATCTATTTATACATTACAAAATGGGCCTAAACATGGGTAAACCCATGGGTCGACATCCCCATACCCGTTACATATACCAAAAACCCAAAAAACCCTAAACAAGGGGCCGAGATCCTGCAATCTCCACTTTGTCTTGTGCTCCACCTTCAATAGCCTGTCGAGGTCCCAAAATAGGTCAAACATGACCGAGGATCCTCAAAACTTGCTCAAGGGCCAACAGGCCCCCAACACTCACATGTGACCCATCCCAAGTCACTATGGTCTGGGTAGCTCTGCTTCAAAATCCTCGAGCTTGGCTCAAGTTGTTTTGACCTATTGTTGCGCCAAGGCCTCGTGCTCAACAAAATCTTAGATAACAACTTCGTTGACAGGTCCCTCTAAGATTTGTTCAACTACAGTGACTACTTTCTCTAGCTCTCCTCCTCAGCCTTCAATCTCCTCAAACAGTTGGCACACTTTGTTCTGGACTGGTTGG
Organism: Picea mariana; assembly: GCA_032191745.1. NCBI lineage: Eukaryota > Viridiplantae > Streptophyta > Pinopsida > Pinales > Pinaceae > Picea > Picea mariana. Next base: position 136,356 of record JASDQU010104149.1, on the reverse strand, counting down.
AGCCTCTGAGTCACTTCCATGACTTTCCTATGTATGGTATGGACCTATTGTTGAACAGTGCATTGTTCCTAGGATCGCTTCATCCTTTCAACTGCTGACAGGAGCTTCAACTGTGCCTGTATTTTCGTTGCTTACTGCTTTTCCTCCTGGAATTGTGACTCTAGTGACTTTAGTTTAGGGTCTTCAGTAAGTCGCTCGTAGGTGTGTGCACTTCTACTGCTAATTTGTTTACATTCCAGAGTGAGTGTTATGATCCTCTCAATTGTGCTTTGGGCAATGGCTTCTTTTTGGTCTCGCACGACCTGCGGGGTTCTTGGCATTGTTTGTAGCTCTAGGTCTGTGATTCTCTATTAAAATTGTTGGATAGCTTCCACAAGTTGCGCGACTTGATGCTGCACTAGTTCATATGCCTTTTTCTCTAAGCCTAACATAGAGCGAAGTGCTCTTTTGACTGCTTCTTTAACTCCGAGCTTCTCTGTGACCAACTACTATTTCTCTTATTGGATCTGTGCTCTCTCCTCTTTGATCTTGGTGTGGATTTCATCCTTCTCCTGTTGTGCAACTCGGCGTTTCTCTACTATTTCATGTTGTCCTTGCTTCAGGGCCACCGTGGCCTATTCTTTCTCTTCTTGTGCTCGATGAAGGCAAGCTTCGATCGCATCAGCTATTCTACAGAGTTGGGCAGGCTTACCCCTGTTGTTGGGAAATAATACACTACAGACTAACAAGCTAGGGCTAGGCTTGCATGCAGATGTTGACCTTAAAGAAATGACCTTTTAACCTAACACCCAAAACTTTAAACCCCTTTTTCACGATACATGCATGGGAAGGACCTACTAACCTTTTTACTGATGTTTGGTGTAGATCCTTCGTTGCACTCTTGATTGCTTGCTCGTGCGGCTCCTTTCCAAAGTTAACCTGCAATCAAGACAAAACACTACGCATGCATGCTACTTTTCTACTTGAGGGTTAGAAATTAAGCATAAATTACACAAACCACATATAACTCATGCATTGGGACGAGAAAAGTATTCTTATATTATTTTCAAACTGAATCAACTTACTATTTGAAGTCGAGACCAGCCACTGCTCCTTGATCCTGATCCTGGGCTCCTCCTCTTCTCTTTTCCTCCAACTGCTTTGCGTTAATTCTCCTTAGGCTTGAGGAAAGGCTAAAGGGTTGGGACAAATGGATTTGGCAAATGGGAAAAGTTTCTTCGCTATATTTTTCCTCTTCCAAATGGTACCCCTACCTCTTCTTTTATAGGCTAGAAGGAGCTAGGGTTTTGGACGAACTCTCGGCCATGCATGGCCGGGAGTTTCAGTTAACTGACCCATAGCTTTTTGTCCCATCGGAAACTTTCCTTTTTTTGTGATTCTGAAGGTAAACGCAGGTTGTAGTGGGCCTGCTAGCATTTACTTTTAGATACACGTGGGTTGTAGTAGGCCAGCTAGCATGTACTTTTAAAAATGGAGTTTTTAAAAGAGTTGTTCAGTAGTTTTTGGCAAAGAAGGGATATGAGTTGACCTGATGCCAGGTAAGCATGTGTGGTGCAATTTAGGGTTATAACAGATGCCCCGTAATGTGTGAGGTCAGAAGAGCATCTGATGGCCAAAATACATTACCAATATTTTACCAATTTGTACTGATATGCTGAATGAGGGAGCCCAAGAATCAGGAATCAGGAGGTGTCGTCTGCAAAAGAAAAAATGTCTCACTGAGGCAGGAATACCCATGCTCGGGATAAAATAGAACCATGGATACCAATCAAATACACTGTAGATCCATGTCAAATAACTATAAAGAGTAGCCACGAATAATACACAGCAGAGCTACATCTCGAAATCAGAAAGATATACATATAGAGTATCCATCTCCCAGAAGTTGATTCGGCCTGATGGTTGTACTTCAGAGCTCGAGCAACAACTTCAAAATCTTCTAAACTCGGGTAGGAATGTAATATGAGTGTACGACTGCACTACCCAGAGGTCTTCAATGGCTCATCAGTTATGGACTTGATAATCTTGATGATCGGACTGAAGGCTTCAGTGATTTCGAACAAGGACTTGATTGGATGTTCAGGATGGTCGGGTATGCAGACAAGAGATATATTGCAGAGGGGCCAACTCAGGCTTAGTGACAAACTTCCCTTGGACAATAGCACGACAAATGATAAGACTCAGGCAGCATATATGTTAATCATAAGTCTACGAAGCAGGAGGCAACGCAAACTCTCCATATGTTTGGACGAGTAACCAAACGGTGGAGGACACAACTCTATATACCAAGAAAAATATTCCTAAGGTCATACTATATCCCATAGTCTGATGATCAAACAGACAGATGTGCTTCATCCAAGGGTGACTCATTATGCTGCCAATAAAGAAAATACTTTTCCCATCCTCTTTTTGGGGTATATTTGATTTTTTTGTTCTTTTTGATGATTTGTGAAAAAGAATAAAGGAGTATTACGTTACAATGGAGGAACGAGTTCTGCAAACATACAAGTTCGAGGCATAAGGACAAGATTGATGTTCTAGGGAAATGATACTCGGGAAAAATCCTCCAGTGGCCAAAGGTGTTAAGACGCAGAAGCAAACGGTTACTAGGCTGATGGGTAAGGTATGCAAATGCGGTTGATAGAAAACACAATGCTAACATCCTTCGATGTAAGTTTAACGAGCCCAGAGAAGGGAAGCTCGGTGGTTTTTCATATTTAGAGAGTCTGAAAACGCATAAAAGGAAATTCCATTGGGTTACCTCTTTCTTCAATAGTCTAGTCGGTTCGAAAAAAGTATAAACTAGCACCGATTAGACGTCAATTCAAAACCATTTTAACGAGTGTGAAAAGGACAAGATCACTCGGCTATTTTTTCACTTTTAAGGAGTCTGAAAAAAGCTTAACTATAGACTCCGTCAGGAATATTCTTCCAGACCAGTTTAACAAGTGTGAAAGAATAAGGTCACTCATCGATCTTTTCAATTTTAGGGAGTCTGAAAAGAGCTTAACTATGGAC
>JASDQU010104149.1:97557-130390 GCA_032191745.1 Picea mariana | reverse complement strand
CAACCTTGTCAAATCTGGCAAGTGTAACGTCGCCAGGAATGGTAGTTTGGGTTGCTGCTGATAGCCTGGGAAAAAGGGTCATGGGGTTTGACTAGCACCAGGTTGCCAGGAAAAGTTGGGTTGCTGGCCTGGATTCTAGTAGAAACCATGGCCCTGACCAGCGTAAGGATTTTTCATCTGTGGAGACATCATTGGCTGATTCCCTATAAAGGACATAGGATGTTGGGCATTCATCGTGTTTGACGGACTTTGGGAAGGATTACCCCATGCCGGTCCTGATGGGAGAGGCATAGAATTCTATCCAGGGTTCCATTGACTGTGGAAAGAATTACCCCAGAACGGCATTCCGGAGGAGGGAACGGATCCTTGACCTGAGTTCCAAAGTTCTGCTATATGTGCCCCCGGCGCGGGAATAGTACCCTGCGCCGGAGTAGACTGTCCAAAAATGGGAGTGCCCCCAGATGGGAAAGCAGTGGATGTGAATGTGTTGTTACCAAATGTCACATTCCAAACAAACGGTGACGAACCTACCGGCTGAGTTTGCGCAGGTGTTCCTTGACTCCCGGCTCCAAATGAACTTGTGTGTGCAGGCTGCCCGGAGGACTGCTGATGCAGACCACCAAGCGAAGGGGACGAAGGAGAGATATGACCTCCAACGTAAGGGAAAGCATTAAAAGGGACAGGAATTCCCCCAATTTGACCTTGCAGAGGAGTGTTAGAGCTCCCTGCCCCCAGACCCAAAGTCTGTAAAGTGGAGTGAGTGAGTGTAGGATTTGTGCCTGAACTAGGCATACCGTATGAGAACGGAGAGCCTGTCGCACTAGGTGTGAAGGGATTTGTGGCCGCCACGATAGATGGGGTCGGTCCACTGTGCGACGTAGTTACGGTCAAGACCATGGTGGTTCGGGCTGACAACAGCAAGTTAGGAGATGCTTCTCCTGTGGTAGCAACGGTGGTGGGAATGGAAAAATTCCCAAAGGAAGTAACAGCGTTTGTTGCCATAGCTGCGTGAGGCATTGACAAGATTTCGTAAAATTGGATAGGTACAATAACCGGTGTCCAAGTATCAGTGGTTGGGGTTTCAACCAAACCAAGATTGGTGGTTGATTCCTCCAGGAGTTGTTCGGGCACAATGGTTTGTAACCCAGTTGCTTCAAAAGACCCTTGTTGGTCTAGCTTCCGCCTCAATGGTGGCGGGGGTGGCTCCAGTATAACCGGTGGCAAGCCCAAAAGCCTTTGTGACTGGTGGAGGTCAGGATCCTCCACTGTGTGAGAATATCCAAGACACGCTAAGGTATTCTACACGTTCAAACAGTAACACACACTAAAAAAGAATCCCCTAAGAGATAAGACAAGCAATCACTAACAATTTTGAAGAACAGTTACAACAACCAACACTAGAGAAACTTACTGGTGCAAGTGCAACTTGAAAACGGAAGCACCCTCTAGGTATACTCTGCAAAGCGTGGCTCGATGTATGTCCTTGGTACCGTGGTATACCCCCGCAGTCACCTATGTATGTCCCTATGAAAAATTGGCAACTAGTTTGCCAGCACGCGAACAGTCACCAGGCGGGTACAGTCGATAGTTAGGTAGACCCCAATGAGTAGGGTATCAAACCCGAAACCTGTCAAGGGTATCGAGAGAAAATGGTCTGGAAGACAACTCAGGACATCGAATGGATTAGACACCCACAAAGCTCCATGGAAAATGCAAACGACGGAATCCCAAAACAAATCCTCGATATGTGTTCTCCACTATGCTCGATCCGGCTTTGGAGGGGTTATCTCCGCTTCCTTTCCTTACGCGACCTCGTGTTTAGCCCCTGTGTTAGAGGGGGGTCCCGGATAACTTCCACGAAACTGGACTTCTACACTCCCTATCACAGACTCCAATTTTTGGTTTTGAGTGGCCTTGGAGAGTTTCCTCTCCAACCTAATCCAAGGCCCTAGTCCTGAACTAGTGTATGAACTCTACAAACAAAAAGTCTAATAGATTTTAAATTAGCGTTAATTTTATGGGATTTTTTACGTCACAAGGTATGAAGGTGAAACTGATGATGTGTAAAGACTCAAAGCAAAAACAAATGAAAAAAAGCTAGAAACAAAATGCTTTTACTAAATGCAAAAATCAACAACTTTTCACTCAAGAAAGATTTCTTTTCTTTTCAATTTTTCTAAGATTTCATGCAGCAAATATAAAGGAACTTCGCTCGACTACGAGCTACTTATACTCTAAATGCACTGCAAAAAATTATGAACAAAAGACTTCTTCTGAGCTATTGATGCAGCAACACAATCTTCAAACAAAGAAGAAAATGAAAAAGAAATGTATTTTTTTTTATTTAAGTGCTAAATGAAGCAACAAAGGGAAAATGCCAACAAGCACAAAACCAAGAAAACAAAACAAAATTCTGGCTTCAAGCGCAGATCGCAAAGAACCAGAGCAAATACACCCAATGGAAATCCAGAAAGCACCGACTCTTACGCTTGTCTAAAAACCATAAAACACAATTTTTCTTTTTTATCTTTTCTATCAATTATCAACTAAGAAGAAACAGGTTAAGGGTAAGAGGCCCTAACCTACTAACTATGCTACCCTAGACTCAAAACCCTGAGAGGAACACTTCTCATCATAGGAGGGGATGACTGCCCCACCCTGATTGAAAAGCAACCTATCAAGCCCGCTACTTTCACTGAAATAGCACGCGTGCAAACGCGTGCTGACCTACAACAGCTCGCAGGTACCCGCGGGCTGCACTTGCACAGGCCGCGTGTATGTATAAACTCTAAGACAAAACTAAACATAGGCAGCCCAGACCTATAAGAGGCCTCTGGTATTGATAACCAGGGTCTCCTGAAGGCTTGGATGCTTCTTCTTTAATAGAAAAGGAAAGTAATTGCAAAGAATAACAACACACAATAAAGCAAACTGAAACAAGACTGAACTAGCAAGACTCAGACAGGATCCAGAAAGCCCCCTGAGAATCTATAATTCTGACAGGGAAGAGGGGGACTGCCTCTTAAGCTCTCTGATTCCTACACGCTACTGGAACCTCTACAGCAGGTGTTCAAATGCGGTCTATAGAAGGTTAGGGCGCGGGTTACCCGCGTGCAGGCCTTCTGCAGGCCGCGTGTACCTCTGTGTGTCCCGATAATTATCGTCAAGTATCAGCCAAGGAAAAACTGGTATAAAGAACCAGGTTCCCTGCTAGTTCTGACCTAACAGAAAACAGACAAACAAAGAAACATAAAATCTAATCCTTTAAACTACCCAAAAACCTCAACTCAATCCGAAAACCCTAAGAGTATTCCCCAGTGGAGTCGCCAATTCTTTTGTTGGGAAATAATACCCTACGGACTAACAAGCTATGGTTAGGCTTGCATGCAGATGTTGACCTTAAAGAAATGACCTTTTAACCTACCACCCAAAACTTTAAACCCCTTTTTCACGATACATGCATGGGAAGGAACTACTAACCTTTTTACTGATGTTTGGTGTAGATCCTCCGTTGCGCTCTTGACTGCTTGCTCGTGCGGCTCCTTTCCAAAGTTAACCTGCAATCAAGACAAAACACTACGCATGCATGCTACTTTTCTACTTGAGGGTTAGAAATTAAGCATAAATTACAAAAACCACATATAACTCATGCATTGGGATGGAAAAAGTATTCTTATATTATTTTCAAACTGAATCAACTTACTATTTGAAGTCGAGACCAACCACCGCTCCTTGATCTTGATCCTGGGCTCCTCCTCTTCTCTTTTCCTCCAACTGCTTTGCATTAATTCTCCTTAGGCTTGAGGAAAGGCTAAAGGGTTGGGACAAATGGATTTGGCAAATGGGAAAATTTTCTTCGCTATCTTTTTCCTCCTCCAAATGGTACCCCTACCCCTTCTTTTATAGGCTAGAAGGAGCTAGGGTTTTGGATGAACTCTCGGCCATGCATGGTAGGGAGTTTCAGTTAACTGACCCATAGATTTTTGTCCCGTCGGCAACTTTCCTTTTTTTGTGATTTTGAAGGTAAACGTGGGCTGTAGTGGGCCTACTAGCATTTACTTTTAGATACACGTGGGTTGTAGTGGGCCAGCTAGCGTGTACTTTTAAAAATGGAGTTTTTAGAAGAGTTGTTCAATAGTTTTTTGGAAAAGAAGGGATATGAGTTGGCCTGATGCCAGGTAAGCACGTGTGGTGCAATTTAGGGTTATAACATCCCCCAACTCTGGTTCTTCTGATGGCGAGGGCGCAGTGGATATTGCACAACTGAATTGAAGGGCCTGTTGTATGCCTCTTAGTTCTGCCTCAATTTTTTCATACATGGTTTCTTTCTTGGCTTCTGTGTTCTGCATAATATCATTTCAAGCATCTGATACAGCTACGATGATGAAGTCTAAGTCATCGAGCATGAGCACAATCTAAAGATTAGTCTTACTAGCTATGGATTTCTTCCACGAGGTAGGTTTCATGGGGGAAACCTTTCTTTTCTTAGAGGGATCAACCTCATCAACAAGATCCCTAGGCGGTGTTACTTCACCTTGATTCTGTTGGTATTATTTTCCATTGGTATCTTCTTTATCTACTTCATCATCACCTCCCCCTCCAGGTGATTCTGAAGCAGTCTCTTCTGATGCGTTGCTCAGATTTTGTACCTCTTCTATCTTTTCCCTTCTGTTGGTTCCAGGGGTGTCATACTATTTGTGAGTGGCCTCTGAGCTGCCAATTAGTTGGGAATTAGAAATTTATGCGGGGTCAACAGGAATAAGGAGCTCTGTAGACCAATCCTTAGTTATCTCTTTGAGGTCCTCCTCTGTGAGCTTATAGTATGACTTAATCTCTTATTTACGCTTGTCTGTGCGCACAGTGATATAAATAAAGTGTCAATCTGCGTGGAACTTCATGACGGGTCTGAACCAGTGCAAGGTGTTTGGTGTCATACGAGGGGCAGCCCCAATAGCCCTATTTAACTATAGATAGTATGTGTGGAATACCTCATTTGACTGCCACTGTTTTCCGATATCGCTCGAGTACCAAAGCATGGTGAACTTCGCAAGGAGTGGCTCAAATGGCTCAATGTCCGAGAAGGTCGCACCTTCCAGCATCTCCCAAGAATTAAAGGCTATGAGGATAAACAGCCAGCTGAAATGGAACTCATAACCTTGATCCTGAGCTTCACAACAATCCAATTCAATCTGGTTGACTAAGTACTTCACCCAGTTCATCTGGAGTCCTTCTACACATTTTCTGGCAAGGTCAACAATGAACACTGTGACCTATGTAGGTATGTTCTTTCTCACTAGCTTTCATGCGATCAGCTGGCAGGCCAGGTGCACTACGCCATTCTAGATGTAAGCTACCTTGTAGCCTCGCGTTCCCTTTTCTACATCGCCATAGGTATCCTTAATCCTTTGTTCTAGGGCGCAATCTGCAGCCTTCCCTGGGTAGAATTCTTGTGGGTCTGGTCCCTGCATGCTCAATCCGTTGATCCTATGGATTAGCGTCATATCAACTGTGATGTGTTTGTCTAGCCATAGATAGCCTCCATGGTATCATGATAGCAGGAGCTTAACACATGCGTTAACCTCCTGGTGCCTTCCAAAATGTGGAATGTTCATCACATTCAAGATGGTGGACTGCATGAGGTTCATATTCCATGGTTAGGGGATTATCCTCGACTTCTTCCCCTTCATCCTAGTCAAGTACCTATGAGGGGCGAGCATATTGTGCTTCTCGTGGTCCCCTAGGTTGAAGTTGTTGAATTTTAATGTCGCGATCTTATCCTGTTGTGTTCTAACTACACGTATCCCCTTCGAGAGGTACGCAGTAACTAGGGTGTAATCGAAGTCTCTGGGGACACTGTCATGCTTCACCACACTAGCCAAAGGAGGGATGTAGTCGGGCAGGATCATTGGGATTAACTTTTCATTCSCCAAGTCATCTCGATGCTTGGTTCTTCTCTCAGTTGCAGCTCATGATGGTCCAGATCCACGAGAAGTCGATGGAGAGGCTTGCACTCCTCTCGTCGATGAAGCTTGAATCCCTACGGACATTACTTTTTCGGCCATTAGATCGATTAAGACTTCTTCTACACACTTTTCAGTTGCTTTGAGTTCATCTGACATACACGCTCTTGATCGGATAACTCAGGTCGATGAATGAATGCTCAATGTAATAGAACAAGTGATTAATTATCAGTAAAAAAAGAACGGTAGCAATAATTTCTCTCGTTGGTGTGGATACAATTCGCAAAAGTGTTATCAGTGCAACAGTCGACGGACTAAGTAGACAGTGAGGTAACGGATCTCTCCAACGAGCGAGAAGCCTTCATCAATGCAGTTTTGTCCATTGTGGTGTGGTCCCAATGGTCTGATGACAAGATTTCTGATCATAACTGATGTTCTAACCGTTCAAGGCATCGGTCTAACGGTTATAATGCTTCCAACGGTCATATTGATTCTCCATGGAAAAGTGCCATGTTGTGTTGTTCTAATATCCCGACGAAGTTTCAGTTTTGCAAGCCTACCTTCTGCGAAGTACCCTCTGAAACCTTTTGTAACTTTTCAATCCTTGTTTTCTTCTTACTGAGTTTTCTAGCCTTCTTCCCTGTGATCTTTGTCTCGGTATTTCTCTTTTCATTCTGATTCGTATCTCCTTTTGGCATAGTAACTTCGTGTTGTTGAGATTCTTTCGTAGGATTCAAGGGCAATACTTATTCTCTTTCTGAGGTAGTTGCTCCACTCTTCTATGAGTCTTCTTGTGTTCTTTCAACTTTGACATCTAAGTTTCTTGTTCTAAACAACTTCGATCTATTCTCCTGTTCTTCATTCAAGTGCAGTATCCTCTGAGTCATGAAATATTTTAATTCTTGCTTTTTCTATTCTAGGGCCTCTTCTTCTTTTCTTCGGATCTGATCTCTCTTGATCTAGGGTTTTCCTAACAACATAGTGAATGGGGCGTTGTTCTCAATGATTTTAACAACCTCAAATTCTTCCTCTGTCGAAGTTCCATGAGCACTCATAGATAGTTGGGTGAGTCTTCCACATAGGGTTATCAGATTTCCTCTAAATAATCCTATTTCTCCCAATGAAGGAATCATAGCAGGATTTTCCAAACTTTCCCAGGTTCTTTCTGTCATGATATTCACCTGTGTTTCCTCATCCAGAACACAGTCTATGTCGAAGTCTCCTATTCTTGCTTCTATGCACTCTTTTTCTTTGAATATCTCTGATAAGTTGACATTTATGTGATCATTCAGGGTTTCTTTCATTCATAGTAATACATTCTTTGATTCTTTCTGGGGTTCTTCCATGGTCTTATTTTCTTGATCTTCCTCAGGGTTTTCTGATCTTATATTCATCCTTTCAACCTTAGAAATCATTCTAGGGAAATCCAAAACTTCATGGTCCATAGATTTACATCAAAGACAACTAGGTCTTCTATCAGGGAATTCCTTAGTAAGATGTCCTGGTCTTTTGTAACTCTAACAAAGAATTAATCCTCACTTTCTCTTAAACGATCTCCAACCTTTCCTGTACTGCGCACTAGGACCACAATGACTAACCTGCAAAAAATTCTTTCTAGGATCGTGCATCCATTTTTTAGTCCAAACATTCTTTCTATGCATAGGAATAACATATCTGTCATTATTTCTATTAGATCTACTCATATCAAATCTTAGTTCTTCTAACTGTGCCCTAGTTTTCAAACTAGGAAAAAATTTATCAAATATACCTAGATTCATATTGTTGAAACAAAAAATTCCACTTATCTTTCTTTTCTCATAGCACAAAGCTTTCAAATCTTAAAAAATTTCATTGTACTTACCTCTATCAGAGCACAAAGCGTTCACATCTTACCTCTTTTCTTTGGATCTAACTTCTCTTTTTAGCATAGAGCTTCACAAGTCAAGTAGAATATTGCGAACTAGGGCAATAGATCCATGCATGGAGCTTTCTCTTTTCTTCAGTTCCCAACAATCACAGATTCAAGTCCTAGCAAGGGAACCATTTGTTGGCACAGGGGAAAACTCAGGGTTCAATGCTTCAATAGTGCACCAACAAAACCCTAACTATCGGCCCTTTCGGCGACACCTACGAAGCAGATGCAGTCTCACCCGAGGTAGAGGAAGGGGTGGTTGCAGGACTCTAGTGTCTGCAACCTTAGCTGGGACACAGATCTGTGATTGTAACACCTTAACGGAGAACTTAGTAGTTATAGATCATTATTATTCATCCTTAACTCACAGCGCAGATAAATCCTAACAAGAGATCAGTGGAGTATTCACCGAGATCTAGGATATTCAAGTACTAAGAACATTCACATAGATTAGATCTAGCATTCATCCATATTATTAAGCACAAAGCATCTACATATATATCTATCATTCATATATGTCAAATCACTAAGCAAGTAAACACATAAACACATCAATACATCGCACAAATCATAGCAACACAAGATATATGTGGTTCACCCCCAACCTGGGGCTATGTCCACCAACTCTTCTTCTCTTTTATTATCTTATGTCAATCTTCTACGTGCATAGAGCCACGAGATCCTACTTTGCATAGGACAGGAGATCTACGCACACTCTGCTAGATCCTCCTTCCCCGAGCTAGGTCATGGCACAAAGCCTTTACACGGTCTCTTATAGTCACTTTCACTTAGCCTTGCAAGTTTCTCACATTATGCACAAAGCATGTACAACTACCACTTGCACTTAGCATATCATCACACGGATGCCTATATCATCCTTCACGCTGCCTTCTTACATCGCGTAAACATCTATTTATACATTAAAAAATGGGCCTAAACATGGATAAACCCATGGGTCGACATCCCCATACCCGTTACATATTCCCAAAACCCAAAAATCCCTAAACAAGGGGTCTAGATCCCGCGATCTCTACTTCAGCATGCGCTCCAAATTTGACAACCTGTCGAAGTCCCAAAATAGGTCAAACATGACCAAGGATCTTCAAAACTTGGTCAAGGGCCAACACATTTACTCAGTAGTGAATGTAGAGAATTTGAAACTCTATGAGCCCTCCATGTTCGATCAGAAGGAGGAGCAGGTCATACCTACCATATAGGACTTAGCACCAAATCCTCAAGTGGATTTAGCATAGGACACAATTTTTCAAAAGAGTTCCATAATTAAAAGACAGGGTCGGCATGACTGTTGGGTTCATGTTTTGATTGTTTTATTGTGATGATCAAATCCTTTTTGCATCGATATTACATATGTTATGCTTCATATTAGCCATTTTGAAGGATTCTCAAATGTTTATGTATCAATTCATCATGGATTTTCATCAGGTATGTTTAATTGGTGTTTTTGTAATGGTTTTGTGATCAATTCAGTTCAGTTCGATGTTTATAAATATCTAATGCATGGTTTGTTTGCAACATGGAAAAATCACAGTCCGATCCTCCATTTGGTACCTCGTCTGGCACTTTGTTCAGCACTTGATATGGCACGTGATCTGGCACTCCATTTGGCATGCGATCCGGCACTTGGAGCGCATTGGAGCTGGTGGTTGGTACATTGGCGGCATGTGGTGGACGAATCGGTGATTTGGGTTTTGTGCCCCCTCGTGGCTCCAGCTACAGAGCTCGACCCACCTCAAATTTGGAAGTTTTGGTGATCGTTGAGTGGCTCTAGAAATTTCTAGAAGATGTTGCGGTTAAGAGCTCATTTTATGAGTTTGTTGTTTTTAGAGGAGGTCGACCCTTCCAGTGGTTGACCTCTCAAACTGTAAATTATCTATAAATACCACTACCAGTGGCACAACTAAAGACAGAATTTTTGAGAAGAATTTTATTATGTAATACAGACATTATCTGCAAGTTTGTTCTAGACTCTGTTTTTATGATTAATGATAGAATTGTGTTGATTTAACCCTGTGTTTTCTTGTTGGAGTGTAGCCACGACCTGTTTGGGGTCACACCAGTGGTCTGGGTGACTGTGTATATCATTAGATATTGTGTGTTCATCTTGTTTCTTAGTGAGAATTCGTAATTGTTTCTTTACTGCATGTGTTTCTCAGTTTCAATTGTTGTGTATATGTCAAATATAATATGTTAATCTAATTTTGTTTTCCTTAATTGCAAATTACTAGTAGGAGTTGGTTAATTATCGTATTTTTTTTTTCCTTCTTAGCTATGAATCATCCTACATGATACCAATTTAGATAGTTGTATTGAAGTCTTAATTATTTACTTTGGTTTTGGTAACTAAAACGGAGAATTAACTTAAATAGAGCAACAGTGTAAACAGAGTATTAGTTTAAGATTGTTTGAAAGATTTGATAGATTAATTGTCTCAAGTTTGATAGCTTTGATTGAGATAGATTCAATTGCCATTTCAATTATTCTTCATAGATCTATTTTGTTTATTGATGTTGCCTTAGTATGATAGGATAGAAATAGAATTTTGGATTATGATTTTTAAAAGCATTTTAGTTAAATTTGAAATATGATTTTTAATGATAGAATTAGTTCAGTGTAGATCATGAAATCTCAGTTATGGATTTGAATTGTAATTTCTAGTTGAAATTGATCGAGAATTAGAAGTTTGCACAAAGTGAATTCGAATTAGGATTTTTAATCATGAGTTCGTGAGTTTATAGATTTGCTTGAAGTAGTGAATTTAAATAAGAGTGTTTTTAATCGTTGATGATTGGTGTATAAATTTTAAAGATCACATGGATTTCCAAAATACTTAGTGTTGCTTCTATGATGGAAACTCTTTATTTAGATCACCTTGTTCACACTTTCCATTTCCCTATAGAATTCAGCACTGAATTAATTCCTCTTGAACTGTCACTAATAGTCAAATGTCATCATGATGTTATTCGGCACTAAAGACATAATCATCATCTTTGAATATTTTCTTTCATGTTACTGCAAATTAAAAATATTTTTGATCAATTAGAATTTGAACACAGTCATAACACTTTTACTTTTGATTAAGTAGATTAAAATTTATTCTTCGCGAAATAGAAATAGTCATGAGTTCTTTTTAAGAATAGAGTTCACTTGTCAAAATAGTATTGATAGATTACTTGTTTAATCGCTCATTTGCTCAAAGATAGATAGATAAAATAACTCAAAAATAGCTTACTTGTTGTTGCTTACTTAAAAAGATTGAATAGATTAACTAGCTTTAAAATAGATTGCTATTTGCTTATTTAGAAATAGTCCATCAATTCATTATTTGAAGTTGCTTAGGGTAAATAGTTCATAATCCTAGAATTACTTAAATCTCATTGATAGAATTTGTTAATTAAATTGGAAAGAATCATCTCTTTAGAAAGTAGATTGATAGAGTGTTGATCCCTAGGTAGATCATCTCCTTAGTTAGAAAATACTTCCATTTGCTTTCCTACCTTGGCTCATACAGTGCCACAACTCTAAGTTTACTTACTTCGGGTTGACAATTTAATTGAGGGAATTGGTGCATATAAAATACCCATCATTTTTGGCGTCATTGTCGGGGAATGTCTTAAGGAAGGAAATAGTTAGGAAGAAGATCATTTTTTAACCTTAGTATTATTTTGGTGACGGGGGAACTTTAATATGAGAGGTAAGAACCTGCGCATCTGTTATAGTAGGTTCCCCCAAACCCAATAGTAGTTTTTTTTTTTTTTCTTTCATGAACAAACCTAGGGACCCAAAGGGAAAATACATTAAAACCGAACCAAACCTTCTGATCAAGGTTCCTTCTAACCTTTTTGGAGGAAGTAACACTCCACCCATAAACTTTGTAGATCGATACCGGAAAATAGGGGTTAGCTCAACCCAAAGAGCTAAAGCAGTCTCTGAAGAGACCAAAATCGGGGAACTATAAGCAGAAAATTGAAACATCAATAGTAGTGGGACAAGAGGCAAGACCACTCGGGCCTTCATTAGAACCAGCCAACACAACCTTTTTTTTTTCACCACCACCAGGGACCCTAACTTTGTAGATATCATTGACCCTGAACAGGTAAATACTTTGTTTGGAAGTTCAGCCAATACAATTGTTTCCCAAGTTGAAACAAAAACTTTGGCACCAACAGTTTCAACCTGTAATATCCCTCGGTCGAACCCAATTGTAAATATAATATAAATGTACTTAAGCTGGTGAGTTGTTTTGACCTCATTTGGTAATGCACGTCATGTGGCATAGTGCGTGCATGAACTGCGCAGTAAAATGATGTAATATGCACATTCCAGGATACTGCACGCAGTAGGAAGGATAACGAGCCTCGTGTATATGATATGTATTATAGGCTGGTGAGCCGGTTATTATAAGTTGGGATGCTTATGTTTTGGTATTAGGCTAGAATGCCTAGATGTCAAAGGGAAATGTGCCTACTTTGTACAGGACTCATGATTAATATAAAATACATCGTCGCGCATAGACCGACCACAATAAAAGATATGGGGGACTGAACTTTACCAGTTAGGGAAAGGGAGGGACAAAAGTCAAGGGAATATTATATTAATATTTCCTAAAGCATAACGTATGGATAATTATTTTATCCTAAGTTCTAAAGTTGGGGACAAGTGGACCAAAGTAACTTCTGATATGACAAGTGTCAAGTTGGGGACATGCATTCATATCGTGGGGGGGGACTTAGCCCATTTGGTGATTTTTTTCATGGGATACCTTACAGCAGCCTAACCATCATTCTCACCATCACTTCCACGAAGCGTTCACAATGATTCTTTCCACACTCGGTTATCCATTCAATGATTCCATGGCCATTTTCGCTCATGCATTCCATTATTCTTGAGATATCCATTTCACCATTCGGGAGTCTATTTCCATAGCCCATTTCGATTGGTGTACCTAGTTAGCTTGGAGAAAGATTGAAGAAATGGGTTGTCAGACCTGTGGGCAATTCTCTGAGCGAGAGAATTATTGGGGATTGATTCCCAAAGGTGCTAAACTGCAGCTACAATGCTCTGAGACTTCCGATCCGGCCTGTTGTTGAAGCCCTGGAAGGGAAGTGGGGCAGCCGAGGGACTGTTGAGAAGAGAAGAGGCACACTTCCTTGGGTGGGACAGGCATGTGGGGAATGAGAGGTGTTGGCACAAGGGCAGACCCAAGGTTCACTCCAAGAGTGCACCAACAAGCCCTAGCTACTGGCCCTTTCGGCAGCACCTGCGAAGCAGATGCAATCTCACCTGAAGCAGCTAAGAGGGGGGTTGTAGGACAGGAATGTCTACAACCAAGGGAATATCAAGTGGATCTATCACAACAACATTAAAGTATTCATATATCACTTATCATCTAGCTCTATCCTGCGCAACTATAGATCCAATCTAACATAAGACTGCAAATAACAATATAACAATGACAGAGATCCAGGCATCAATCACACATACAACACAAAATATACATGGTTCACCCTCTCTCTAGGAATACATCCACAGAATTGTGCTTATGATTGCTAGCATATCTTCTTTCTTCTCTCTCTTTCTCTCCCCTTCCTGCACACCCAGCTGCAGAACTTGACATTCGCACACAGCTGACGATCTCCCAATACAATCCTCTCCCTCCATAATAGAGCTATAACAACAATATCATCCCAATACTCAATGACCAACACACCCCAGGTCCTCTTGACCTTTATTTATACATTACAATCCCTCACCAACAACCTTAGGTCGAAACCTAGGTGCCAAAACCCTAGGTGTCTAAAACCCTAGGTCAACTTGACCTGCTTTTTCCAGGCTTCGCGAGCCTGTCTTTCCTTCTTCGTCATGTAGTGCTCCAAAGCATCCAATGATGGCTTTCTCTTCTTGTTGATTTTTCCATGATCCTTCTTCCTTGTTGATTTGTCATCCATGTTCTCCTTGTCCAACATCTTGCTTTTCCGTACTTCGCTCCATCTTTCCTGCTCTTTTGCTCACTTCGACTCAGTGACAGATACTGTGTCTCCCGCGAAGCTCTCTTTTTACCTTTCCTTCCTTGTTCTTCACTTCCTTCCATAACCAAAGGGAAACATGCCCCCAAAACTCACCTGTGACTCATCCCGAGGCACTTCAGATCTGATCCTCTTGTTTTACTTCGACTTTGGACTGCATAGTACAGCCATTGATTTCTACTTCATGCCTCATTGCCATCCTTGTGCAGACTATTTTTTCTGTGTATGGTGCCCAGTTTCAAATGCACCTGGTACCTGGACCCTTTTCCTCATGCTTTTACTGAGAGTTGCGAGGCAGTTGGTTATCATAGTACAAATTCAGCTGACTCCCATTCACCAATCCTTCCTTCCAGCCTCCCTTCAATGTCTTCAGCAGCGCAGCTCCTCCTTCTGTAACATAGGCAATCTCATATGGTATGAGCCAATGCATTCTGAACTTCCCAAGGTGTTTGATAAACTTACTGTCGTACACCAGTACTAAATCACCTTGCTTGAATGTCTTCTTCTTGATGTGTCTGTCATGATAGGCCTTTTATCGTTCCTTTTAAACTTGTTGATGGAATCCTGCAATGAATCTGTCTTCTTCCAGTTCAACCAACTATGAAAGCCTCTCACGAATAGCATCAATATCATCCATGTCTATAAATGCAACGATTCTTAGGCTTGGTACTAATTATTCCATTGGGACAACAGCTTCAATACCATAAACCAACTTGTAGGGGGTCTGCATTGTTAATTTTTTGCAAGTGGTTCTATAAGCCGAGAGTACTGTTGGTACTCTTAAATCTCAGTCATCCCTGCTCACGTTGCAAATATTTGTCTATGGTGTCTCCAAGATCTTGTTGAATGATTCAACCATTCCGTTTTCTTGTGGATGGTAAGGTGTACTCTTCTGATGGTGGACTGCAAATTCTTCAGTCAGGGCTTCAACTGTCTTATTGATGAAGTGTGTACCTTGATCACTCATAAGGATCTTAGGGCATGCAAACTCGGTTAATATGTCATTAAATATAAAATGTGCAGTTGTAGTTGCACTAAATTCCTTGACTGCTCTGGCTTCAGCCCATCTGGTTAAGTATTATGTTGCAGTAATAATGTACCTTGCTCCTGTGTGCTTTCCTGGTGGATTTATAGGTCCCATGAAGTCAATGGCCCACTTTTCAAATGCTTGTAGGGTCATCTGCGGTGCTAATGCCATTTCATCTCTTCAGGATGGTTTTCCAATTCTATGGCATACTCTTTAGTATCTATGTGTAACGTAGGCCACCAAGGGCCATCTCACAGAACCTTCTACGCAGTTTCTTTCCCTACGTAATGTCCTCCTGTGATGCCTTCATGAGATTCTACAAGGATCAGTGGTCTCTCTGTCTCCGTAACACAACTCCTTAATATTTCATCCAATCCCATTTTGTAAAGTTGTCCAGCTATAAGTGAAAAATCTACAGCACGCACCACTAACTGTTTCTTCTGAGGAATTGTATACTCACTTGGATCCATTTCTGTTGATAGGAACTAGACTATGTCTGCGAAGTGGTCATCAATATTTCTAATGGTGAGCAGCTATGCATCCGGTAATGTATCCTCCAAACTAGTAGGTTCTTTGCCATGTTCCAACCTTGATAAGTGGTATGGGCCCTTGTTCATTCTTCCTGGCTTAACTATGATCTCAAAATCATATTCTTGAAATAGCAAAAGAAATCAACATATTCACCCCCCCAACACTGGCTTATTGACTAGGTACTTCAGCGCGGAGTGATCAATAAACATTTTAAAGTGTCCTCCCAGCAAGTAGTGGCAAAATTTTTGCAGTGCATACACCATGGCTAGTCCCTCTCTCTCTGTAGTAGTGTAATTAATTTCAGCTATGGATAGCTTCCTGCTGGCAAATGTTAATGGATGATCAATGTCCCATTCTCCAGGTTGTGTCAGTACATCTCCTAATGCAATAGAATATGCATCAACATGCACATGGAATTCTTTTCTCCAATCTGGAAAAACCAGAATGGGCGTTATAACCATCTTCTGTTTCAGTGTGTCGAAGCTCTGTTGACATTCATCTGTCCACTCATACTGGCAGTCCTTATTCAACATCTTCTCCATTGGTGTTGTAATTTGGGAATATCCTTTGATAAATTTCCTATAATATTAAGAATGGCTCAGTGCAATGTGCAGTTGTTTAACTGAAGTAGGAGGTGGCAAATCAACTATAATTGCAATTTTAGATGGGTCAACCAGCAATCCCTGCTTGCATACAATATGACCTAATAACACTCCAAATGGTGAGAAGAATATGCATTTCTTTACATTCAAAGCAATTTGACACTACCTGCATTTGTCCAACATTAGCCTTAGACATTCAATATGAATTTTCAACAAACTAAAAACAGTCTAGTCATCAAAGTATGCTTCTAAAAATTTATGCAAAAATTCTTTGAACACTTCAACCACCATCGTGGAAAATATGGTTGGGGCATTCTTTAATCCAAATGGTATTAATGTATATTGGTAGCATCCCCACTTTGTGGCAAACCTAGTCTTATGACTGTCCTCCTTGGCAATGTGGATCTGATGGTATCCTGAAAATCTATCTGTAAAATAATATACCTCCTGGCCTCCCACATTATCCAACACTTCGTCTGTGAATGGTGTAGGGAAAGGGTCATGCAAATATGCATCATTCAACTTTCTGAGGTCCACACAAATCCTAATTTCTCCTATCTTCTTGTCTTGTACCACCATAGGGCTAATCCACTCTAACTCTTCGACAGGTTCAATAATCCCTTCCTCCAGAATTCTGTTGAGCTCGATCTTCACTTTTTCCTTGTATTTCGGGTTCAGTCTATAAGGTCTTTTCTTGACTGGCTTCGCATCTGGTTTCAAAGGTATTCTCATCTCACCCATAGGCCCTTTGATTCCCTTCATATCAGTGAACTTGGTCGGGAACAAGTCTTGATATTCATGTAATAACTCTGTAATCTTGTCAATGGTAGCAGCATCCCAATAATCTCAGACATTGGCAAGCTTCGGTGTCTCCTCTGTCCCAATATTGACTTTCTTTATTTTGATTGGTTGTCCTATGAATGGTAGCTCAATTACTGGTCCTTCCACATTTATGTGGCCTTCTATCTCATCGATGTTTACCTTCCTCGAATCATCATATTCATCGGCATTAATGTTGTAACATCCTTACAATTTATGGAATGGCGTGGTCCATTCATCCTCTTCTTGCCCCAAAGGGAGGCCAGATGCCTCCTTAAATAATTTATTTCTCACAATTTGTAATACTTGGTCTACTGAAGGAAATTCACTTTCAAGCAAAAAGGTGGTTACAAAATTCTGGATCATACCTTCCCAATATGAAGTTACGAGGCGCAGCTCCGCTTGAAGGTACCATTTGATAGGGATCGTTTCCAGCATGTTAATGAATCTGTGCACCCATTGTTCTCAAGGACTGTCACTCCAGGCCTCTTCGCAGCTTCTCACATGGTCCTTTGGGAAGCTTAGACCTATGTACCTCACTTTGTAGCTTCCTACTAGTGTTGAGAACCGCATTGTCATCAAAGTTCAACATTGTGTCCAATCTGTGATGTCTTTTTTGTGCATCCCCCACCATCTTTCTAGTGTGGCTTTCATGGCCTCATCCATTGCCAACAACCTCTATTTTGTTGGTACACTTGTCTCAAACTATGATAAGAAATTTTCTAAAGGGTTCATCCCATCAAATGTGGGTAAGTTACTCATTGTTGTGTCCATCCAGCGAACCTCTCTGATTAGTCTAGCACATATTCTGGTAGAGACTGCATACATCTGGTTCTGCCAGTTCTCCAACGCTTCTTCTGAATCTGATGAACATGTGTTGTTTCTTCACCATCTCAGATTCCCATCGGCTGTAGGATTGATATAATCCTATTGTCTGGTTGTTAGTTTGTAGATGTTTTCCAGTTCATATGTGTGGTCTTCTTCTCTGATAGGCTCTATGTATCGAGGACCCTCATCTGGATCTAAAGGTGTGATGACCCTAAGGCTATCTCTTTCAAATTTCATATGCCTCTTCTTTAGATCAACAACAGTAGAATTGTTGAAGGCCCAATCAATTCCTAATAATGTAGGATAAGGGCAGTTGTCATCAACAATTTCAATTACTTCAAAATTTGCAAAGGTTCTAAATCCATCGATGTCCACAGGGACATGCTCCAATAATCCAAATGGGTTGATAGCTTGATGATTATCCATTCTAAGCCTGATAGGGGAATAAATCAACTTGGTTTTTCCCATCAGTGCCCAGGTTTGCTTCGTCATGACATTGACCTCCGACCCTAAGTCGAGGACCACATAGTCTATATAATATTCTCCTATTTGAGCATTCAGATGTTAATCTTTATTTGTCGTTCTCCTTTTACCAATTTGGTGCACTACCCTATTCAGTAGGGAGTCTATATTTCCTAGCTCATACTGCTTGATTAAATCTTTTAATTCTTGTACAACGCTTTTATCTTGAATCAAGTTAACACAAGTGCACAAAAATTCCATGAGTTTGCTTACCTCTTTTCCTTCTTTTGGCGACACGGATTGATCGAACGCCTGAGGCATGCCATATTCTTTGATTTCTGGTTATTTCTTTGATGAAATACCCTTGATCTACTTTGAACTCTTTTCTTGTCTCCTCAGATATCTGTCTTTCTTTCTTAGCATCGAATGGTGGGGTCTTCTCTATAGCTTTCCTGACTATGTGGTCATTTGCAGTCTTTCCTTGGGCTACTCTGTCTTCTCCTGTAGAAGCGCCTCTTCGAGTGATAACATGCTCTGCGAGGTTCAGCATATATTAGTTGCACTTGCATTTTTTTCTGAGGTCCTCGTCTTTCCTGAAGCTTAGCTAGCAATAAAGGACAGTCCTCGATGACATGCTCGAAGGAATTGCAATAACTGGAGGTTGTGCAAGGGTTCTGGCAGTCCCTTGCTAAATGTCCTATCTGCGTGCAGTTGTAACAGATTATTTGTCCTCGGCCTCAACCCATACCTCCTCCTTGTCCTCGTCCTTTGTATCCACCGCAAGGGTTGAAACTTCCTCTTCCTGGAGAATTATACTGTGCATTGTTTACTTCTTGGTGTACTTCACCTTGGATCTTGTATATGTCTCTTGATATTTCATGCATCGGGTCAAACGCCCTACAATATCTATCATCCTACCCTACGTACTTACAGAATGTGTGCTACACATTTTTGGGTGTCTAAACATACTTTTGTATCTAATAGCACTCACCATGGTGATGTCGGTTTCTGCATACTTCGCACCAGGGAAGGTTAACTTGCTTCAAGGGGCTCAGCGCTCCTGAGGCCAAATATTCATGAAACAGGGGACAATGCTCTTTATCATAACCTTTGCATATGCATATTACACACCAAATATCTTCTCTTTTGTCCTTTCCCTTGTCCTTCTTCATATCCTCAACCTACAGAGACAAACTAGTTAGCTGACTCAAGATCTGGCTCATGCTTGAGCTAGATTCTCCCATAGGTGTTGATTAAAGATTCATGGCGATCTCCAAAGATTCTTCCTACGATGAAATCTTCTGTTGCATCAGGGGAACTCTGTTGTGTGTTAAAAGAGTAACGATGAACCATTCTTTGTTCTGCTCATCTGGGATTTTAAAAGTCAATCGGCCTGTTAGGGTCTTGAATCTTTGATCGAACTCCCAAATAGGTTCAGCTACCTTCTGTTTGATCTCCTTCAAATCAATAATACACCGTGACTCCAACTTAGGTTTCTTAAACTCTGCAACCAGTGCGTTCTTGATCTCATTTGGTGACTTAGGCTGCACAATTCCTTGGACAAGCTTCATGTACCATCTCAGTGTGTGATCCCTCAACGTAGTGCTAAACTGGTTTCTTTTAACAGCTTCATCAGTAATATTTTTAATGTTCCATACGGCCTCACATAGGAACCAATGTTTATCAGGATCTTCAGATCCATCTCCTTTAAAGATAGGGAGCCCCATCTCATATTCCATAAAGTTGCCTAGGTTTCCTGTCTGAGTAGATGTTGAACTACTAGTAATAGTAGTCTGCGGACTCTGGTGATTTGGAATATTCTCATTACTTAGCATTTCTGAAATAAAAGAAGGATTGATATTACTTACGTCAGTGGTCTGCGCAGTTCCTGATGTTTCTGTAAAAGTTCTTCAGCTTCCTCTTCCTCTTCTCTGGTGGGTTCTAAATGTTCTTTGTCTATTAGATCTGCCTCTTATCCACTGTAGAAACCCTCGTCTCTGTAGTTTTGCTTGAACAAGTTCTCAAGATGAACCCCTCGAAATACTTTCCCACTGCGCATATGTCTAGCTTCTATGTCACTGTCGTTATCTGAATTCTTGAACATTAGCCTTTTCGAATCCAACCAATCTACTGTATCTTCAAGACGTTCTTTTCATGCAACAACATCTTGATTCTTAGCTTCAGAAATTGTAAAATATTTCCTCTGGGTCCTTTGAAGAAGTATCTCTCGTCCTGGCTATATGATTATGTTCTGTCAACAACAAATTCGGTGATATACCCTCAAATGGTACTATTGAACCAGTAATTTACATCCCTTGATATAGCGTTGTCGACTCTCTTAACCTTCTTAATCAACTCCGACGTCCAGACCACAAGAGGTCTATATCTGATCTCGAACTGGGTATCGGCTAACCTAGCTAACCACTCATATAGCTCTTGATGGATTCCTCCAAAAAAGATCTTATGAATATCAGTGAAGATGTGTCTCTGCAACTAACCTTTAGTACTTAGCTTAGGGTTCTTGTTTTGGGCTTCAGCGAAGTCCCTCTCTTGATCCTCTATCCACTTCTGAATATTTGTCTTCGATGGGAACCACCTTGACATTCCCTTACACAAATTCTGGTCCTGGAAACGGAACCATTTTTTGGCACAGGGGCAAACCCGAGGTTCACTCCAAGAGCGCACCAACAAGCCCTAGCTATTGGCCCTTTCAGCAACACCTGCGAAGCAAATGCAATCTCACCTGAAGCAGCTAAGAGGGGGGTTGTAGGACAGAAATGTCTACAACCAGGGGAATATCAAGTGGATCTATCACAACAACCATATAGCATTCATATATCACTTATCATCTAGGTCTATCCTGCGTAGCTATAGATCCTATCTAACATAAGACTGCAAATAAAAATATAACAATGACAGAGATCCAGGCATCAATCACACATACAACACAAAATATACGTGGTTCACCCTCTCTCTAGGGATACATCCACAGAATTGTGCTTATGATTTTTAAGGTAAAGCATACAATTATTATCTGTGCTCTCAGCTAGCAGATCTTCTTTCTTCTCTCTCTTTCTCTCCCCTTCCTATGCACCTAGCTACAGGACTTGACCTTCGCAGATAGATAAAGATCTCACAATACAATCATCTCCCTCCACAATAGAGATATAACAACAATATCATACCAATACTCAATGACCAACACACCCTAGGTCCTCTTGACCTTTATTTATACATTACAATCCCTCACCAACAGCCTTAGGTCAAAACCTAGGTGCCAAAACCCTAGATACCAAAACCCTAGGTCAACTTGACCTACTTTTTTCGGGCTTCGCCAGCCTGTCTTTCCTTCTTCGTTGTGCGGTACTCCAAAGAATCTAATGATGGATTTATCTACTGGTTGAGTTGTCCACGATCCTTCTTCCTTGCTTATCTATCATCCCTGTTCTCCTCATCCAACAACTTTCTTTTCCGCACTTCGCTCCATCTTTCCTGCTCTTTTACTCACTTCGACTTAGTGACAGTTACTATGTCTCTCGCAAAGCTCACTTTTTACCTTTCCTTCCTTGTTCTTCGCTTCCTTCCATAACCAAGGGCCAACAAGAGGTAGTAAGCTGTTAGTTGAGTGAGCACATGAGACAGAGTCTTTCTTGTTGCCCATGAGCCTTAGCCTGGATAGGAACTCTTTTCCCTGGGTGGAGTTCAGTCCCAGCTCGGGGGTGACTCATTGTTGAGAGTGATGAACAATGTATTCTATGGCTGGGAGGTTCGTGGATGGTCTGTACGCAGTTGGTGACAATATTTCTAAGATAAGTACCAATTGTATGATAAAATGATATGTTGCTTTGTTATTTACACGCCTATGTTACGGTTAATCATATATGTAATTAAAATTGCCTATATGTTTATGGGTAATTCCCTGTAAATGTTGCATATTTGTAGTTATTGTTATTTCAATATAAAAGTCGTATGTTACTGAAACTAATTGTTTGTTTATGTTGCGGTAAAAGGGAACGAAAAATTTTCCCTAGAGTACCATGGTACGACCTATAAAGGTTGGGAATGTTACCGACTGTTGTCAGAGCATGAGAGGTTACTCTAGAGTGGCGTACCCCGGCCTGCAGGTGGCCAGGGGAACGTTACAGATTGGTATCAGAGCTTCAGTTAAAAACTGAGCTTGGATAGGCTAGAGGGGTTCAGTTGAAGAAAATATTCACTAAAGAGTAATTTCTAGGTGACCAAAAATTGGAGTCACGGAGTATCCATGGAAAAGGTTGGTGTGTTGGTGCACGCGGTAAATTTTGCCACCGCGCGAAAAAACGTTGGCATGCCAGTGTGCGCGGTAAATTGTGGTGTCGCACGGAAGATCATTACATGTGGATGCACGCGTTGAATTAGCCTTGCATGGTGAGCATACACATAGTAATGTGCACATGGGGTGCGCAAGTATTTCTTAACGCAGAGGAGTTTTATTGCTACGCGCATAAGTATGAGTATAAGTTGTTTCGCGATGGTGTATTTAGTAGTGTGCGCAGATGATTGGGCATGATGGAATATGTTAAACTTAACATGGTGCACGCATAGGAAGAAATGCAAGTGGAATATCGGTGCATGGCACCAAAACTGTGCGCAATGGATATTGATGCACAATGCAAGAGTAGTGTGCATAAGTTGTCGGTGCAACGAAGAAGAAATGCACAGTAGATTTAGGTGCACGGAAAAGCGTTTTACCTTGTGATATCGCTATGCACGATAAATATAAATGAACATGTCAAAGTTTAGTGTGTATGAAGTCGCTTGGAAGGCGATGAGTCTGAGTTTAAATTGC
The DNA here is from genome assembly GCA_032191745.1 of Picea mariana. NCBI lineage: Eukaryota > Viridiplantae > Streptophyta > Pinopsida > Pinales > Pinaceae > Picea > Picea mariana. The sequence continues at coordinate 107,377 of JASDQU010104149.1, read as the reverse complement.
ATAATAATAAAAGAAAAAGAAACACACAACTGCATCGAAGTATTAATTAAAAAGAATTCTGAGTTTTAATTTCCTCCGATTTAGACAGATGAAAATAAAATATAAGATTACAAGGAAAAATTATTATAAAAGAAAACAAGATTCATAACATCACCAGATAGAAATTATAATAAAATAGACTAAACTCTGTTTCTGTATTTATATAGTCGTATTAATCAAAAAATTACAAAAGGGGTATGATAGCGGTTAGCCTGTTGTGAAAAGGGTCGTTTAAAGAACAGGCCTATCATCTCTAGTACTCTTTACCTCCACTACCGGTTGTTCAAAATTCGTTGAGACGTGCTTATTTTAGTTGAAGACTTACTTCAGCTTAGCGATCTCTGCCTTTAAGGAAGAATCTAACCAGACCGGTTGATTCTCTCCAACACTTTCGGCTACTTCAGTCGTAGATTCCTCCTTCTTATGTTGCTTTATCCTTTTCTTCTTAGTGGTTGTCTTGTTGATGACTAAATCCTCCATAGTGGGATTCATCCTGACTTCCAACCGTGATTCTATAGCCGCTCTGTGTGAAACTTAGTTGCTAGGATGTGCGCAAGGACCCTTTCCTCCTTATTCGCAGGAAAGCCTAGCATGTTGCTTGAATAACCAGTCTCACTTGATTTAGCCTTGTCCATGTATCTCAGGTTGTGGATACTGAAAGTTGTTTTTACATAGAGCAGAAAGTCGAGAAGTTTGGAGATTACTTCGATTATGGATACGCAGATATCTTCATACTTGAGGAGTGGTAATTATAGAATTCCATTTATGAAGCGCAGACAGATTACGCACAAGAGCGTTGGGTTGCCATGCTCGGCCAATCCATTTTGAATGATTAGCTTTTGAGTTTGTTACATGGTGGAGTTCAGTTGACGTCACATGGCTGCAAAGTACCGAACGCCTGAACCAGGGTGATATGACTAAGTCTTCGCTCGATCCACGATTGGTGGATTTGACATGTTGAGACACGTGATACCGTGTCTTGGAGAAAGTGGTTTTGGAAATCCACCTTCTTGCGCAAGTGTATCTCGGAAGCCACTGTGCGTCTATGTTTTCGAGACTTAGGTCTTATCTAGAATTGTTGTGGTGATAACACCAGGAAATCATGAGTGACAATTATGATGTGTATATTGAATCAAAAAGGTGCATATTCTCATGAATTGTTGAATTGTTAGCCTAATAAGTTTCGATGGCTGCGTGTTTCGTAGAATTAACAACAACTCGATCAGATTAGATCAGTGCAGAATCCATGGGAATGGAAGAAGCATGGGGGAATTACAGTCAGCAAGATGAGAGAAGAGGGGTGGATGTCCATTTGGGCATGGAAGTAACGAACTCCAACGGACATGGAGAAGAAAGGAATGAAAATATGAATATGGATGAGACCATTAAGAATTTGTAGAAGGATGTCCAAAGCCATAAAGCTGATAATGAAAGGCTTATGAAATCCAAAGAGTAGCAGGATGACTTCAACATGAAGCCATTGGAGGGTTTGAGCATATTAGAAAAAAAAATTGGTTAGGGAGAGTAGCTCAAGTAAATCTGGGAGTCACAAACCTTCAGAGGAGAAAAGAAAGGTAAAAAGTGCTAGTAGACATCACCATCATTACCAAAGGCATTCCAATAAGAGAGCAGGCAACAGCTCGAGTCTATCCCCTGTCAGAAGGTATAAGAGATCTAGGGTGGATGAGCTGCGAGGAGAAATGAACAAAATCAAACCTCCTACATTTGATGGTGAGCCCAAGAAGGATGAAGATGTAGAGACATGGTTACTAGGCATGAGGAAGTATTTTCAATTGCATAATTATTCTTCTCATGCAGAAGGTAGAATCACTATCCATCAACTCAAAGGAAAGGCCTCCATGTGGTGGGATCAACTTGTGCAGGTGCAGCACATTGTAGAGAAAAGTGTTACTTGGAGGGAAATCCTGGTTGGTACAACTGGCTACAGGAGCCAGAAGAAAATTTAATGAGATGGTTAAGTCATGCCTCGTAGACATGAATGGACTGAACACCAAGGTAGATTTAAACATCTTGCCTTTAGGTTCCTATGACTGTCTAATTTGGAATGGATTGGTTGGACCAACATCACACTCTCTTGGACTATCACAACAAGGCATTTAATTTCCTGGATGAGGAAGGGAAACTAAGGAAGGTACAGGGAATTCCCAGGGCAGTAACCATTAGAGAATTTTCAGCATTACAGCTGAAGAAGTGTTACAGAAAAGGATGCCAAATAATTGCAGCTCATTTGGCAGAGACACCTAGAGATAAGGTGCCAAATTTGGAAGATTATGCAGTCCTAGAAGATTTTGAAGATGTGTTCAAGGAGGTACCCGGACTACCCCCAAGGAGAGACATTGATTTTTCTATAAATTTGGTGCCTGGAGCAGCACCAGTATCAAAGAATCCTTACAGAATGAGTACACCAGAATTGAAGGAGTTGCTAATGCAGCTTGAAGAACTTCTTAAGAAGGGGTATATATGCCCAAGCATGTCACCTTGGGGTGCCCTAGTCTTGTTTGTGAGAAAGAAATATGGAACACTAAGGTTGTGGATTGACTTCAGACAGTTGAATAAAGTGACTATTAAGAACAAGTATCCTCTCCCAAGGATTGATGACCTCTTTGATCAATTGAAGGGTGCAAATATATTTTCAAATATAGATCTCAGATCCGGATACCATCAGGTAAGAATTAAAGAAGAAGATATTAGCAAGACCGCCTTCAGGACAAAGTATGGTCATTATGACTTCACAGTGGTACTATTTGGGTTGTCAAATGCACCAGTTGTTTTCATGTGCTTAATGAATGGTGTTTTCCAAGAGTACTTGGACAAGTTTGTCATTGTCTTTTTGGATGACATTCTTATATATTCCAAGTCAGAGGAAGAGCATGAACATAATTTGAGGATGGTGTTGCAAGTATTAATGGAGCATCAGTTATATGCCAAATTGAGCAAGTGCTCATTCTATCAGAAACAGATTCATTATTTGGGGCATATCATTTCAAAGGATGGGATAGCAATGGATCCTGAGAAGATAGAGGCCATTAGAGAATGGTCAGCACCGAATAATGTGGTAGAGGTGAGATCATTCATGGGTCTCGCAAGCTACTACAAAAGATTCATTGAAGGATTCTCAAAGATTTCACACCCAATCACTTCCTTGCAAAGAAAGGAAGAGAAGTTTCAGTGGACACTGGATTGCGAGAAAAGTTTTCAACACTTGAAACAATTATTGACAAGTGCTTCAATATTAAGGATTGCAGACCCAGAAGAAGACTTCATCGTATGCACCGATGCATGTAATGAAGGACTTAGTGGAGTCCTTAGTCAAAACGGGTTTGTCATATGTTACAAATCATGGAAGTTGAAGGATCATGAAAGAAACTATGCCACTCACGATTTGGAGTTGGCAGCCATAGTGCATGCCTTGAGGAAATGGAGACACTAACTCATGGGAAAGAGGTTTGAGCTAAGAATAGACCACAATGGTCTGAAATATTTATTTGATCAGCCAAATCTAAATGCTAGACAAAGTAGATGGTTATAATTTCTAAGCGAATATGACTTTGATATAAATCATATCAAGGGGAAAGAGAATAAAGTGGTTGATGCACTCAGCAGGAAGGTACATGAATTAAATGCTACAGCCATTAGCATGTACCAAACTGATATTAAAAGAAAAATTCTGGAGGCTCCAAATGCAGATCTGCAGTACAAAGAATTGGTAGCAATGCTACAGCAGGGTAAGAAGCTTCAGAAGGTGGATAATTATAAGTTGGGAATAGATGGAATACTATTGCGCAAGAACAAGATTTTTGTTCCAAATGTCCAGGACTTGAAACGTATGATTTTGCATGAAATTCATAATGTTCCTTATGCAGGGAACCCTGGATATCAGAAAACCGTGGCAGCGATCAAGAGCCATTACTTTTGGCCAGGTATGAAAAAAGAGATCGCTGAGTACATTTCTAGATGTATGGAATGCCATAAAGTGAAAGCTGAGAATAGGCACCCAGCAGGATTACTGCAACCTTTAACCATTCCTAAATGGAAGTGGGAAGTGGTGACAATGGATTCTATTACGGGATTGCCTAGAACAGGCAAGTTGCATGATTCGATCATGGCGGTGGTGGACAAACTTACGAAAGCTGCCCATTTTATTCCATTGAAAACTATGCACAAGGCAGCAGGGGTTGTTGATATTTTCATGAAGGAAGTGGCATGATTGCATGGGATTCCTAAAACAATTGTATCTGACAGAGACCAGAAATTCACCTCAAAATTATGGAAAGGATTGTTCAAAGGATTCGGAATGAATTTGAACTTTAGTATAGCTTATAATCCTGAGTCTGATGGAAAAACAGAAAGGGTGAACAGGGTGATAGAAGATATATTGAGAATGTATGTGATGGACAAACTGTCGAAATGAGAAGACTACCTACACTTGGTAGAATTCGCGTACAACAATGGGTATCAGGCATCATTGAATATGAGCCCATTTGAAGAACTTTACGGCAAAAAGTGTAATACTCCAGTGAGTTAGGATAACCCAACTGATAGGACAGTAGTTGGGCCAGATTTGCTCAGGGAAATGGAGGACCAAATGACAAAAATTAAGCAGAATTTAAAATCTTCCCAAGACAGATAGAAAAGTTATGCCGATAAGAACAAAACCCATAGAGAATTCAAAGTGGGTGATCATGTTTTCCTAAAAGTGAAAGCTAACAAGAGTTCCCTGAAGTTGGGAAGTTGCGCCAAGTTGGCAGCCAGATTTTGTGGGCCTTTTGAAATCCTAGAGACGATTGGTCCAATTGCTTATATGATTGCATTGCCTACATCTATGTCTGTTCATAATGTCTTCCATGTATCATTGCTAAAGAAATATATACCTGATGCTAATCATGTTATTGATTGGAATGCGATCCAGGTGGAGCAAGAAGGCGCTTTTCAAGTGCATCCGGTGTGCATTTTGGACCGTAAATTCAAACATCTCCAGACCCGAACCATAGGGATGTAAAGGTTCAATGGACCTGGTACGGTCCTGAGGATGCTACTTAGGAGCATGAAGATGCAATGTGGACAGAATACCCGCATCTTTTTGAATATTTTTGAAAACTCTATTATATATGGGTGTATGATGCACTGAGGACGGTGCATAAATAAGGGGAGGGGATTGTAATATCCCTCGGTCGAACCCAATTGTAAATATAATATAAATTTACTTAATTTGGTGAGTTGTTTTGACCTCATTTGGTAATGCACGTCATGTGGCATAGTGAGCGCATGAATTGCGTAGTAAAATGATGTAATATGCACATTCCAGGATACCGTGCGCAGTAACTAAGGTGCATGCAGTATGAAGGATAATGAGCCTCATGTATATGATATGTGTTATAGGCTGGTAAGTCAGTTATTATAAGTTGGGATGCTTATGTTTTGTTATTAGGATGGAAGGCCTAGATGCCAAATGGAAATGCGCCTACTTTGTACAGGACTCATGATTAATATAAAATGCATCATCGTGCATAGACCGACCACAATAAAAGAGATGGGGAACTGAACTTCACCAATTAGGGAAAGGGAGGGCCAAAAGTCAAGGGAATATTATATTAATATTTCCTAAAGCATAACGTATGGATAATTATTTTATCCTAAGTTCTAAATTTGGGGACAAGTGGACCAAAGTAACTTCCGATATGACAAGTGTCAAGTTGGGGACATGCATTCATATCGTGGGGGGGGACTTAGCTCATTTGGTGATTTTTTTCACGGGATACCTTATAGTAGCCTAATCATCATTCTCACAATCACTTCCACGAAGAGTTCATAGTGATTCTTTCCACACTCAGTTATCCAGTCAATGATTCCATGACCATTTTCACTCATGTATTAAGTTATCCTTGAGACAGTCATTTCACCATTCAGGAGTCTATTTCCATATCCCTTTTCGATTGGTGTACCTGGTTAGCTTGGAGAGAGATTGAAGAAGTGGTTTGTCAGGCCCATGAGAAATTCTATGAGTGAGAGAATTGTTGGGGATTGATTCTTGAAGGTGTTAAACTACAGCTACAACGCTCTGAGACTTTCGGTTCGGCCTGTTGCTAAAGCCCTGGAAGGGAAGTGGGGCAGTCGAGGGACTATTGAGAAGAGAAGGGGCACACTTCCTTGGGTGGGATAGGCATGTGGGGAATGAGAGGTTGTAGGTTGTTAGTTGAGAGAGCACCTGAGACAGAGTCTTTCTTGTTTCCCATGAGCCTTAGCCTAGATAGGAACCCTTTTCCCTGGGTGGAGTTCAGTCCCAGCTCGGGGGTGACTCATTGTTGAGAGTGATGAACGGTGTATTCTATGGCTGGGAGGTTCGTGGATGGTCTGTACGCAGTTGGTGAAAATATTTCTAAGATAAGTACCAATTGTATGACAAAATGATATGATGCTTTGTTATTTACACGCCTATGTTACAGTTTATCATATGTGTGATTATAATTGCCTGTATGTTTATGGGTAATTCCCTGTAAATGCTACATATATGTAGTTACTGTTATTTCAATATAAAATTCGTATGTTACAAAAAGTAATTGTTTGTTTATGTTTATATGTAAATCTTCCGCAAGAATGTTGTGTGTATATTTTTTAGTTGCATGCAGTTTAAAGAGTAAATTTATGTGGTATAGCTTAGTTGACTACTGAGTATGTTACCATATGTTCTGCAGTAAAAGGGAACGAAAAAGTTTACCTAGAGTAGCATGGTCTGGCATGTAAAGGTTGGGGATGTTATCGACTGGTGTCAGAGCATGAGAGGTTTCTCTGGAGTGGCGTACCCCGGCCTACCGGTGGTCAGAGGAACATTACACAATCGGCTCGAGTAAAGTCCTGGACATCCAAATAGTAGATAAATATTCCTATCGAAGGGATACCTTTCCTGCAAAAGAACCTTGGGATACTTTGTTATATTCAAGGATAAAACCATTTAGGTACTCTCTCTTTGGAAACCAAAGCAGTATGGATGATTAGAAGGATCACAACCGTGTACGACACGATGAGGGAGAAGAAGTTGGAATTTTGGATACCACACAGAATTTCAACATGAAGAACATTCCACTCTCAGCACTACCCAACTTTTATGGTAAAAGAAGTGAAGACCCAGATACCTTCCTATTTGAGTTTGGCATCTTGTGTAGGAGCTACAATTACTTGCAATATGCCCAGAAACTAAAAACATTTCCTTCCACCCTCAAGGATTCCGCACTAAGATGATTCATGGGGTTGGGAGAGTCCAGTATTCAATCTTGGGAAGGCATGAAAGATATATTTCTTAAAAAATACCAAGACTACTGCAAGTCTAAGGATTCTCGTAATGATATTTTTAAGATCCAACAGTTAGAGGATGAGAATCGTGAGGATTACATGGAACGGTTTGCTTATATCTCATAGAAATTGAAGTACCTTGACCTTCTAGATGATGCAGTCAGAGCTCTTTTCCTTAAAGCTATTTCGGAAGAATACCTAGATACACTTAACCTAATGGCATCAGGTGACATCTCCCATAAACCATTTATTGAAATCTGTGAAATGTGTTGGAATTACTCAAGGAGTAGAGACAAAATGGGGAAGAGTGTTCGAGATCCTTATAGTAGAAACCTAAAAACATTTAGTTCAGGTGGTATCACAAGGGTAGATATATTGAACCTATTGGAGAACTTCAAAACCGATATATTAAGTACAATAGGTTCCTAGTTGGACACCCTAAATATTAAAAATAAACAGGAGGAGAATGCAAAAATGTGCATATTTTTTCCAAGATGTAGGAGGAAGCATTCCTCAAAGGAATGCCCATTAGATAATATTTTGGTTTGTGGCTTCTGCACTGAAGACCAACCAACTAAAAAATGCCCATCATTGTCTGGTTTATTAGCCATTTATAGAAGTGGGGATCTTGGGGAATCCTCTTATGCACCTAGGAGGCCATGGAAGCCTAGGAGTCAGCCTACATACCCCGATCTACCACCTAAAGTTCCACCCTATTATCAACAACCACAACAGTGAAACTCACCGAATTGGAAAAACTAGTCTACACAGTATCACCATCCTTGGCTACAAGGATGGAGAGGAGGGAATACCCAAAGGAAAGCTCAAGCTCCACCTATCCCTATGCCCACTCATCCTTACCCCCAGTTTCCACTGAACATCCCACAAATTTTTCCTAGTTTGTTCCCCCACCTTTAGCTCCTATTCCACAACAACCCCAGAAATACCAGAATACAAGCTCCCCAAGACCGACATTGTTACCGACACACCCAATGCCCAACCCCAATAAAAATCCAACTCAACAACTTCACAATGTTGAGATTCAAGCCTTTCCGACGTATGTTATTTCTCCGGTTCCATTGCAGGAGATTCAACTAAGGTCGAGAAAAGTTATGGATAGACAGAGGCCTTCAGTAATCATCCGGGAAAAAGAAGATGATGAAACTCCTGAACAACTCATGGATGACACTAAGTGGGAAGATGTTATCATTCCTAAAGACCAAGAACCCAAGCTTCCCCAAAATGAATCTTCACGGATTACAAAATCCTCTCCTTATCCAGAAATAGTAGTGATCGAGAAACCTACCACTTGACCAAAATTTGACATTTTGAATGAATTGAAGAATATTTGTTTCAAAATTCCCTTGTTACAATACATAAAGGACATTCCAATTTGCAATAAGGTGGTCAAGGAATTGTGTATTAAGAAGTCAGGGAGGAAGTAGAAGGATCCTCCAATAGTACATTTGATCGGATAATTCTCTGAGTACATATCAGAGCAGCCTAGGGTCACAAAATACAGGAACCCAGAGACCCTCATAGTAACAATAACCATTAATAAGGTTCCCGTCGGAAACACTCTCATAGGCCTAGGGGAAACCATTAATGTTATGATTGTTACTACCTTGGAGGAATTACAGTTAAAACCTCTTCTTAGACCTACCCCAACTATTTTGGAATTATCAGTTAAGACAAAGGTTATACCTGAAGGAATCTTAGATGATATCATAGTTACATTAGCCTCATGGGAATACCCAGAAGACTTTTTTATCATTCATTCAAAGGATCCTACCAAAGGGCATCCCGTTATTTTGGAAAGACCCTTGTTGGCCACAGCCAATGCGTTTATTGGTTGTAGAGAAGGTGAAATGACCATCTCAAATGGACCTTCTATACAGAAGCTTACCATATACCCACCAACTCAACCTATCATGGAGAATCTATGGTGGCTTGAATGTTCATATGAGAATGAGGACTGAGAAGAACCCGTGTTTCCAAGTGATCATTCCTGGGCACTTCATGAGCAAACAATGGAAAATTTTCTAAACCAATTTATTTTTGCTATCACGTGTGTTGATTTTTGACAATCTTTTCCCCAATTTGAGTACGTGTTTGGGAAATAATTTTAGGAACAGTTGGACCCATCAACTTTGTCTTCGACATCTTTTATTTTTTATATAGATGAGACTGCCACATATTATACCATGCCCTATGATATTAGTCCAGGTGTTATCGGACAAATCGGTAGGTGCGAACACTAACTGATCTCCCTAGATCCACCTAGATCTAGAACAAAACACACCAGAACATGACGCTTTCCTTAAGTTTTAAATATTGAATTTACTAACTAAAGAGGGATGAGTGACATACCGTTTAAATGTTGCTTCCTCTCGCCATCGCCATCCTAGCTCCATTCCAATGCTCATACAATGATGAACCTACAAAAGAACACAACCAACCAAAGTGATAGTAA
>JASDQU010104148.1:335290-353885 GCA_032191745.1 Picea mariana | reverse complement strand
TGATAAGATTCAAAGTTGCACATGACAAGTTGATAACTACCACTTTACAAGTAAACATTATAATTGAGGTAGCAGTTTTTGAAAAGTATTATACTTGGTAGCAAGTGAGCATATTGAGATAAATGTTTAATGTAACAGATACAACTGACATCTCCTCTAGTAGAAACTTCTTGTGTTGATTCCAGGTTACCATGGAGGAATGTTTGATCACAAAATTAGAAGAGTGTTGACCTCATTTCGTATTGTATTTCTTACTTTTGATCTTTGCTTCAGACGGGTCACAAGTGACAGCTCTAAAGGAGCTGCTGTGATGATTATTCGTGTTTTTGTTTTATCTACTATTATCAAAAGAGTATTATTCTCGTTGTTGTTTTGTGACCTTGTTTCAGGTCACGAATGGTAAGCTTGAGGAAGCTATAGTGAAGGTTGCAGAAGGAAACATATTAGATAAGATATGAAGCAGACTATGTACATGACCATATATACTCATGTACCAAAGAAGATGAGGAAGAAGTTATCTTTTGAGATTCAGAGTATCTCATATGAAGATTGATTGAAAGGAGCAGAAGGCTCCAAAGATGACCAAACATTAGAAAAATAACTCGCAGCAGAATTGTTAAAAGGTTAATGAAACCAGCTTGACGGGAAGCAGAACTCGTTTGAAGCCTGACTCTATGTTTCATATTTAGACTTGGTATTCAACACCAAATATACCCTGTAAGAGATGATGAAGTCCTTTTAAAATCAGAAGAAATCGAGAGTAAGCATGATCTAAGAAAGGATCAGATGAAGAGACAACTTCCAAGACTGGGAGACAGATGTCGTGAGAAGACTAGATCGTAGCTTTAGAAACTTCTAGGAGATATGAAATATCCTGGAAAGATTCCCTTGTTTCAGTAACAAAGAAGGATGTCAGTCAGAAAAAATTAGGATATGGATTCTTCCGTGAGACTAGAAGAGAAGTTAGTATTTCCAAGATTGATCTATACAAATCAAGCATGTTGCAGATGTACAAATCCTGATGTGTGTCTAGAGGATTCTCCCAACAAGAGGGAGAAGACTATGACGAGACACTTACTCCAGTAATTGAAGAAATAGTTCCAATATTTATGAAGACAACCAGAACAACCATGATTCATATATAATATGAGATGCAGGGGGAGCAATTCCCATATTTAAAATTGAGTGGCAGTTGGTGCATTACATTAGTTGGGTCATGGAGACATGACTACAATAAAAGATAGAGTTCCCTCCATCAAAGAAGAAGAGCTACCTTCAGTATCATTTATTGAGCCACTCTCAGTTTCATATGAAGATGTTGTCGTGAGTTACTCACACATTTCAGCAGTCACGGTGAGAATGGAGCAACCATTCTCAGCTTCAGAGTAGCTGCAAGTGCAGATTCCTAGTTCCAGAAGGAACAGTTGCAGAGAGAGTAAAGGACATACTCCCAGACAATGAGACAGATAGTGCTTTGCAAAAAGCACATAGATCTAGCACATGATTGTGCAAACTGAGTTGTAGCTGAGCAAGTGTACCAGATTGGTACAAAGTGATGTGAAAAATTTGATTTGAAGTTGAAGACAGATAGACTCGGGTCTGCAAGTTGAAGAAGGCTTTGTACGTGTTGAAGCAAGCTCCTAGAGCTTGGTATGGAAGAATTGACAATGTCCTGACAGGCTTGGGATTTACCAAGAGTAAAGTTGATTCTAACCCTTATCTCAAGGTTATGAATGATGAGCCAGTGATGTTACTACTATATGTAGATGATGTATTCTTGACAAGATGAAGAAAATCTCATCACAGATTGCAAAAGAAGCTCGCTACAGAGTTTGATGGAAGACCTAAATGTATTATCTCTTAGGTCTTGAAGTTTGGCAGAACAAAGAGAAGATCTTCCTTAACCAATGGAAGTATGTAGTTAAAATGAAGAGGTTAGACATGTTGAAATATAAATCCATGTACACACCCATGGAAACGAAGTTGAAAATCCTGGTAGATACCTCGTCAGAATTGGTTGACGTTACTCTGTACAGACAGATTATTGGTTCAGTGATGTATCTGACGAATACCAGGCTAGATATATGTTTTTCCTTGAGTCAGTATCTGGTAGAACCCAGACGTGTTCACATTGTTGTTGCAAAACATATGATGAGATACCTTAAAGGTACGTTGGATTTTGGTCTCTATTATACTAGAGATCATGACTTCAAACTGAGTGGTTACACCGATTCAGATTGAGCTGGAAGTGCTTCTGATAAAAAGAGCACTTCAGGATGTTGTTTCAGTTTGGGGTCGGCCATGACTTCATGGCAGAGTAGGGAGCAATTCAACATTGCTCCAAGCACGGCAGAAGCAGAATACATTGTTGCATGTTCCACCAGTTGTGAAGCCGTATGGCTTCGGATGTTGTTGACAAATCTATTTGATCTGGAGATGGAAGCCACCGTGATCCTATGTGATAACCAGAGTTGTATGGATATGATGTATTCTATGATGAGTCGAAGCACATAGAGATCTAGTATCACTTCATTCGTGATATGTTGCAGAGAGGATCCATAAAGCTCCAGTATGTTAGCACAGATGAACAAGTTGTTGATGTGTTGACCAAGCCTCTATATCGTGTAAAGTTTGAGCACTTTCAAGATAATCTTGGTGTAGTCAGAAAGGAACTCCCTCGAAAGGGGGAGTAGTGTTGTTGTGTTGCCATCCATGTGCTGTGATGCCAGCCTAGTGCTGAAGATTTCCAGCTTCATGTTGATGATGATGTGCCAGCCTTATGTTATGATGCCAGCTTCATGCTGATGATGATGTGCCAGCCTCGTGTTGTGATTATGTGCCAGCCTCATGCTCTGATGATGTGCTAGCCTCGTGTTGTGATGATGTACCAGCCTCGTGCTCTGATGATGTGTTTCCAGCCTCGTGCTTGTTGCCAGCCTCATGATGTGATGCCAGCTTCGTGCTGATGATGTGTTGCCAGCCTCGTGTTGTGATGCTAGCCTCGTGTTGATGATGTTGTGTTTCCAGCCTCGTNCTGATGATGTGTTGCCAGCCTCGTGTTGTGATGCTAGCCTCGTGTTGATGATGTTGTGTTGCCAGCCTCGTGTTGTGATGCTAGCTTCATGTTGAATATTCTCAGCCTAGTGCTAATGTTGATGATGCTCCAGCCTTTGTGCTATGAGATTGTTGTTGTCGATGCTGTATCAGCGTTGTGTTGTTATTGATGAGGATGATGTATTAGTGTTATACTAATCCATGTTGATGCAAATGATGATGATGCCACTTCAGCTTCTTGTTGAAGATGATGATGATGATTTTATTTCATCTTTCATTCTAAAGAAGATGATGATGTTACTTTAGCCTCATGCTAAAGATACTAATGATATTACTTTAGCCTCATGCTAAAGAAGATGATGATGTTACTTTAGCCTCGCACTAAAGATGATGATGATGTTACTTTAGCCTCGCGCTAAAGATGATGATGATGTTACCTTAGCCTCATGTTGATGAGGATGATGATGCTACTCCAACTCCATGTTCTGAACGATGATGATGAGACAAAACTTACGATGATTTATAGATATGCCAGTTAGTATTCCAGATGTTGTTGATGTTGTTGTTGTCTCTCTCTCTCCTGATGATGTTGTAAAATACCCTTCTTGTTAAGGGGGAGTGTTGAAATATTGTAACTGCAAAGAGTATTCTATTTATTATTGATGTATTATTAATTATATCAATCCCCTTTTGTGGATTGATCATGTCGGGCATTGTAAATGACCAAATCCCCTTTTGCGGATTCTTCAAACCCTAATTGTAACATGCAAATTAAGAAGTCATCCCCCACACAAATTAAAGTGGTTCTAACCACCTAGAAAGAGAAGTCGGCCCTGCCAGTGAAGAGACACCTCCTTTCAACACTTGTCAGTTTGTATAAATAAAGGAGGCCAACGCCTCATTTGTTCACTCACTCATTCGATTATCCAGAGCACAAGTTTGGAGTTGCGGTTGGAGAAGGAAGAGAGAGAGGTGCACTACCAGGAAAGGATATTATTTAGTGTTTGGTTTATTATCTTGGCATTGTATTGGCTATCTATATTAAGGAAGTTTTGTTGGGTTTTCTCCCCCATGAGGGTTTCCCAGGATAAATGATGTGTCTCTTGTGATTGTGTTTCTCTGAGTGATCCTATCTATCCTATGGTTATCTAGTAAATTGAAAAGAAACCTAAAAATAGCCTAAACTCTAACAATTTTGGGTGAGGTTATCTAACCCTCATCCCAAAAACATATTGTGCTCGTTTGATTGGTGTTTTGCAGGTAAATTTTCATCCATCAAGCAACACGCCCTAGGGTAGCCTCCCTGTGGTTGGCATGCACCAGCCCAAAACGAGAGGGGTGATATCAAATCTAGAATGGACCTAAATCCTAGGGTTTCAAAATTAGCCTTAATAGGACTTAATATCTTTAAATAAGTGTCGTTAAACCCTCAGTTTAATCGTATTACTAGTGATCTAGTTGAGTGAGTGTACTTCATCTCCCAATCAAACTAACGATTTTCCATTTTTCCTTTTCATGAGCATATCCAGGACAATGATGGGTGCCTCGTCAACTAGGTTCTGATATCCATCCTGCTCTTTGTTGATGACATGGTCCTCCTAGCATGATCTCTAGAGGGGTTACAGAGATAGTTGGATGCCTTATCTCTCTTCTGCAACCTTCAACAATTGACGATCACCTCTGTAAAATCAAGGTTATGATCTTCAACAAGTTGAAGAAGACCTCAAACCTTCATTTATTCATCGGAGGGGAGGAGATCGAGATCACTAGCACCTACACATACTTGGTAGTGCAATTCTTGGGACCCCGCTTTAGTCTACAACCGACCCTCCAACCTCGAATCAACAAGGGCTCAGAGATTTGGGGATGCCTTCTTTACTTGAGTGTAATTGGGCCTCAACTAAGAGAGTCTAGACCCTTCTCCTCTAGCTCATCATTAGATGCAAGCACACAATCCCTCAACACGTCATCCTAGCAAAGTTTGGGGCCCAACCCTTCCAACTTGAGACGGTGTTCAAATTGGTCTACTTTCTACATTCCATCTGGAGCGTCACTAACTTGGTGAAGGGGAAAGACTAGTACCTGTACTTGGCCTATTGTTCTTCAGGGACCATTTCCCTCTCTATCCCTTCAAGGCGGGCTCGAGGTTTGTTTGCGAAGGTTTCAAATCTTTTAGAGTCCATGGGCATTCAAATGGATCATCTCCCTGTGTTTAGATATTCATTAGATGCACCTGGCCACCTCCTACCCACCAAACAAGAGTTGAATAGGATCATCAAGGATGACATTTTGATCTAGATTATTTTGAGAATGAAATGAAGGCAGAGATATAACAAAGAAATATACATAGATATTGCAATAAACACAGAGATACAGTAATGCACAATCTTTATTAATGAGAGAAGGTACAGAAATTGTAAAATTACAGAGTGAATGACTCGCTAGAATGGTGGAAGCTTATCTCTGAGAAGAGATGTGATGGCTACACTCATTTGCAAGAAGATGATGATGTTTGCAATGAGGCTCTAGAGGCCTTTTTAACATAAAGAAAATCCAAAACCCTAACCTTGGAAGATGAAACACCAAAAGGTTTGCGGGCCTCGATGGGGGTAGTTGGTATGACAACTTCCCAAGGGCATAACTTTTGCATACGATCTCTATTTGGGGCGCATGATAGTCGTGAACGGTCTATCTGAGGGCTACACATTTTGTCGTCATACTTTGGCTAAAGCCTATAGAGTGGTTGTGGCGGGCCCAAAAACATTGTTTAGGGCCTCAAAACGGCCTCGAAAGTTTATGACCCGATAAGTTGTAGAAAAAACTATCAAGGTGGAAACCCTTKTTTTGAACCAGTGGAATAGGTGGGTGGCCACTAATTTCCGCCTAGATCAATCCTCCCCCCTTAGGAAGCAACGGTCTCCATTGCCTRAAATCCTCGGGGAAGATTTTGTTGAATCTGAACCTTGGTGAGTTGCTTGCCTTGTTGAAGAAGTTATCCTACTTAGCTTGTTGAAAGTTGTTGTGAACCTGTTGTTGGAGGGGTTGGACTTGTTTGACCAATCTGGCTACATGATCTGTCGAAGTGTGGGAGGACTCTGTCGGTGAAGATGCAACATGAAGAACATGAAGGCATTTATCATAACCTAGTTTAACTAGGCAGTGTGGAGGCACCCACGTAGGTGCAATAGGAATATCTTGGTGCTCTTCTACAATCTTGTTGATATGTTTATGTTGGATAGAAGGGTCTTGGGCTGAGGTTGCAGTTGTTGCAGTGTCCTTCTCTTCTGACCAGATTGTGAAGAGGTTAAACTTTGAGGTATGACAAATTACTTTGTGACATTGTTTTCTCGATACAGTAGTCATAAATACCTCTGGTATCTTGTAAGGTTGACCCCTTGTTGACCCCAGAATCTCACCCTTGAGATTTGGATGGTCAAAGGGCCAGTGTATCCTTTCAGGCTAGCATTCAGAGGTTATTCCTAATAGCACAGGACCATCATAAAAAGGCTTTCCAAGCACATTGATTCTTGTTCTGGTCAGTTAGAGGATGGTTTCTTACATGAGTTAAGTTCAGAGCTTGTTTTAGTGATTTTCGAGTTATTACAGGATGAGGTTTCAGTTCCAGGTTTGAGTATGAGATATTTGCAGCATTATGGGAGACTTCTTGTACATGAGGATCTTATTGACCCCTCACATCAGGATAGCATATTCTTATTCTGTGTCCAATTCTGCTTCCAATGAGTATAATCTTGATGGTATTTAGACAACTTTTCTTTTTGGTGATGATGTGGCAGGGTGAAGTGTCGACCCATGTGGGGCCCATATGCTTAAATTTGGGCCCTTTTCATCCTAAAATTGGTCCCACTAAGTCACCCAACACTTGCTAAATAAAAACTGGACAAAACAAAGAAGTTTCCCAAAGTCATAAATTGTTCTAAAAGCAAGTCAAAAGTCAAACTAGGCAAGTTGTTTGCTTTTAGCTTTTATCTTTTTCCCTTTCCCAGCTTTCCCCTTTTTCTGCTTTAGCTTTTGCTTTTAGCTTTCCACTTTTTCCTTTTTCTCTTTTCCTTCCCCTCTTTCACTCATGCAACCTAACTTTCCCTCATTCCCTTAACCTAGGCGACCTATTTCTCTCCATGAGGTTCGCCCATCCTACCTTTTTGGCCATAACTTCCTCATACCTAACCATTTTTTACCCATTCGACCTCCATTCTTCTCCAGATAACCCCCATATTTGACCATATGTCTTGGGAAAGGTTCGTTCAGCTAGTTTTAGCAGGCATTCATGCAGTGACACATGGTAGGTGGACAGATTGACACTTGGGCGAGGAATACTAGCAAGCTTTTTGCCCAGTTTGGAAACATAAAGGAGAATTCTTCATGCATTTAGCTATATATGCAACATTCTTCCACAGTTGACAGGTTGATCACTTTATTGCAGGAGCATTACTACTCTCTCATTCTAGCTTCGGATTCTCAGTTTCTTGGAGATCGTTGTAACAGTTCTTGTCATTTCTTTGTGATGGAGCCATTCCTCTTATTTGACATGAATAAAGAGTCTTATGTGTTGATTTTGGCCTAGATTCTTGTTGTTGCATTGGATTTCTAAGTAATGGCAGGTGTTTGAAGCTCATCCTTCACTAGGGGTCGATTTGGCACCTTTGAAGCACTCTTCCTTCTTGATTTATTTTCTTTTTGCATTCTAATGGTTCGCTCTACTTAGGGTTTTCCACCAAAATTCATCTAAAATCAATTTTTATGCAAGTTTTGGGTGAGGTTATCTAACCCTCATCCCAAAACCATCTTGTCCTTGTTTGATTTGTGTTTTGCAAGTCAAATCTCATCCATCAAGCAGCACGCCCTAGGGTAGCCTCCCTGTGGTTGGCACGCACCAACCCAAAACGAGAGGGGTGACATCAATTGTGACCGTAGGCTCCACCCCTAAATTAAGCCTAGTTCGATTCCCTCAATCTACAACCGACCTAAATCCTAGGGAGTCAGATTTAGCCTTAACAAATTGGTGTTGTTGCCCAGAAAGAAGTTTTAAGCCCTTGTAGACGACATTCTGGTGAGTTTAGTTCACCTGGCGACTCCACGTGGATCTAAAGTGACTCCACTGAGGGCCTTACACAGATCAACCCGTTTAAACCCAACCCCACAGATCCTTATTGCAGATTCACATCTTTCGTCATCTTCATCATCTACACAAACCCTAATTCCTCCTACCCCTATTGCACAAGCAAACCCTTTGCTTTTACCATTTTTCTCGATGGCGAGAGTAAACCAACCTAGGGTTACCTTCACGCTCAACCTGTATGCACCCTTGAATTTGGCCAATTTAGCAAATCTTTTGAATGCTTTGCCTGCTAGGAATTATGGCAAATACATACCTAAGTTCATTGGGAACAACGCCATCACTGCAAAATCTCACATCAAAGCTTTCTTGGAGTATCTGGAAAACATAGGCGTGACTAAAGAAGATGTGGGCATGAGGCTTTTTGCGTAGTCATTGACTTTGGATGCAAGAGATTGGTACAAAGCACTTGCAACGGACAATATTGATGATTGGACTACTTTTCATGACAGATTCATGGACAAATTGTCTCACAAACAAGACAATGCTTTTCTCCTTAAATCTTTTTCCTTGATTAAGAAAGATGAAAATGAATCCATGGAAGAATTTAATTCACGTTTTATGAAAGCATATTACAAGATTCCACATATTGTTAGACCTAATCCTGCTAGTGCTTTAATCTTTTATATTGAACAGTTTGATGGATTATTTGGTGTTTTCTTGAAACAGAAGGAACCACATGATCTGGAAAGCGCTTTCAAAGAAGCCCTCAAGATGGAGAAGCATTTTGTCACTACAAATTAGGACAAGGTTTCATTGCAAGAGCTGCTAGATCCATAAGGACGAAAAGCATCTCAGACCCCTTCTCCACCTCTCGCCCAGCCTCCTCTAGAACTCAAGAAAGAACCCAAGAAAGAGGAGGATGACTTATCCAGCAATCCCCAAGTTGTGAGCCTGCTGCAAGACCTTGTCCAGAAGCTTGGTGTCCAAGAATAACCCTCCCATCCACCTGCTTCATCCCAAAGGACTTTCAATCAGCAGCGAAGAAACTTCCAGGCCCATAGGAATTTTGAAAACCCTAAAAATACCAATCCATCTTCAGGAGCAAACTTTGCAGGGAAAAAATCACTTTTCTCAAGCCCTTACTATAGAGCTTGTGCAATGCCTCACCCTAAGGATACTTACCAGCTTTTTTCCCAATATGTGCATGTCTTTCTAAGATCAAATAGTCATGAGGACCACATTGTCAACATGATGGGAGAGCTCCATGAGGAGTTGGAGGACTCTCGAGAGCACCCATATGCATCCTCATCAGAAATCCAGTCTCACAACAGAGATGTCTTTCAGATCGATTATTCCCTTCACTAGGAGATCGAGTCCACTTTAGATTCACCTGCTGCATGGCCTGCTAGGAGAGAGGAAATCCAAAGAGCTAAGGAGGTGCGCATGGCTAGGTTAGAAGAGCACCAAAGACAGTACGTCAGAAGCAACAAAGCCAAATATCCCCAGACTTCCAGGGAGCCTTCCTCATCAAACCAGAAAACAAATCAAGCCAAAAATGCTCTCTTACCAACTCCACAAAGTCCCAAGTAAAATGTACCCTCTTTCTTTGACCAAAAAAAAAGCGGGAAGCCAACAAAGAATGTTTCCAGTAGCAGTACAACCACAAATCAGCAAGCTACCCAAGGTAAATCTGCTCCAAATCAGCCAGCTTCCCAAGGGAATATTGCTTCCCATACAGTTGATTTTATAGTTTTCTCTATTGAGGTCGAATTAGCCAAGGTAAAGATCTGTATCCTCCTCAAAGAGTTGGAAAAGAACCCTTCTTATCAGCAATCCATTTAGAAATTTATGGGTTGTCTTGTGGATGAAGCAAATCTCAATGATGAGATTCCTGAAATCTTCCTAGGGACAAACAGGTGAGAGAAAAACCACATGCCTTTTTTCATGTCATTACAAATTAATGGTTTAATTTTGAGGAATTGCATGCTTGATTGAAGTGCTTCAACTAACATTATGACATTAGAAGTAATGAATCAGTTAGGCTTGCAGATTACTAGGCCTTATATAAATGTTAAAGCTATGGATGCTAGAGAAGTTGAATGCCTTGGTATTATTAAAGACTTCAATTTTGCTAGCTTGCATGTCCACAGAGGCGCATGGTTATGGATGTGGTGATCATTGATTGCCCTACTCAGTGTGTTAGCGATAAAAAACGCACCGCTATTTTGATCACATTTCTATCAATTCTTCATATGATTTATCGTCTTCTTGATACTCTTGGTCAGTATCAAAACCTTGTGACACTGCCATGACCTGTATTCCGAAATTTTGGTCTTTTTCAATGATGGCAGTACCTAGTAAATAACAAAAAAGAAACTTGGGACAAAGATGGTATCTTCATGGTAGCTGTAAACATTTTTGTTCAGAATGATATGATACACAAGAACGAGTGCTCTCTGTTGATTGAAAAATTAAAATTCATTTAGCAAACATTTCTGAATATTCAAGTTTTTGGTATTCAGTATGCTTTCATATCCACTTGTCTTCAAAATGCTGCAAGTAAATATGACTATTTTGAAGGAATTTATTATATTTCCTGTTCCCCTGTTTTCGAAGGATTTTAGCAAGCCATTGATGCATATGAAAGAAAATACTTTTCTGAAAAATCAAGCCCAGCTATCAGAGGTTATGTTTCTGCAGATGGAGATGGGCAACGCATATTTGTTTCTGACACTAATCATCATCCCATCATTGTGGCAGATGCAAATGGAAAGGTTTTAGATTGTATTGGTTCTTCTCCGGGTTTGAGGATGGCAGCAAAGGTATACTGCCCTGCTTCATCTATTTTCAGTACTGATCAAGATTGCTTATATTTTGCATACTGTGAGAAGCACGCAATTAGGAAGGTAGACATGGAGAAGAGAACAGTTCAAACACTCCATCCTCCATCAGATATTAAACAGGGATTTGATATATGGGAATTCATAAATAGATGGTCAAAGGATTTTGAAGCTCCATTTGAAAACTGGGGAGATTTCATCTTTTCAGTTTTCAAACCTTGGTTGTCTTGGATTGACTTACTGGTGGTCATGTGATGTGGAAAAGTTAATTTGTGGCAGAAATGACGTGTATAAAGTTTTCAACAGGAGGATATTCAAAGCCCAACACTGAGCGCCATTTCTTTTTCTCCATCATGAGTCATTTAGTTACGAAATTCATATCCCGATGCACACGGGATTCTACTCAGTAAATAAAGGAGATAAAACGCAACCATCAGGCCGCATGCAAAGATGCCACGAGGAAAATGATAGGTGCTCTGTCATAGCGCGCAATCAGGAAAAATAAAGACAGGGATATCAAAAGGAGTTATCTGTGCATCAGTAAACCGTTTCTGAGGTTCAGTCTGTACCCTTAATGCGATTTCAACTGAAGCCTAGACAGTGTCCGATTGCAAAGATTTGCGGGGCTTGAGCGGAATTGTGGATTCCCTCAAATCTGAGGGTTTTGTAGCGAGCTGCTGATCCTCCTCATCATGTTGGCTAAGCGATTGTTTCAGAAAGCATTACAGAAGGTCCATCAGTCTGGTTTACCGCAAGGGAGTTTGAGGACAACTCATTTGAATCCACGCATAACAGCACACTATGGCATCCCGTCAACATCATCACTCTTATCTTTTGATCCCCTTCAACGAATTTTAGCTGTGGCAACATTGGATGGAAGAATAAAAATTATCGGAGGGGCATGTATTGAATGCCTTCTAGTCTCACCGATACAGTTACCATACAAGTTCCTAGAGTTTTTAAACAATCAAGGTTATCTTGTCAGCATCACCAATCAAAATGATATTCAGGTATGGAATTTGGATGGATGGGCATTGGCCTGTTATATCCAGTGGGAATCAAACATTACTGCTTTTGCTGTTATTCAGGGAACTTCTTACATGTATATTGGGGATGACTTGGGCAATGTAGTTGTTGTCAAATATGATCAAAAGGAGGCAGAGCTTTCTGAGATGCCCTATCATATTCCCATGGACATTATACAAGAAGCATCACAACATTTGAAGTCTTTTATTGTGGATTTCAGTTTTCGTACCATCAGGGAAGCAAAGCTCGAATTAAGGTTTGGCAAATCCTTTAATGAGAAGATGGTTTATGTTGTGGAAGAAGAAGATTTGATTAAGACAATCCTTTGAAGTCTAAAGAAGCAAGCGATTTACATATGGCTTTAAAACTTGGTTTGAGTCTTTGCTTAGATGCCTTGGATGCAGTCATGGACAGTCTCATTCTCAACGTCAATGAGGATTCACATATACTTCTCTTGGACAAGGCCAAATGTGTGAAGTGGTTTCTTTCTAACAAACTGGATTCTCTTTCCCGCTTCCACCTGTGCATTTTAGACCAACAAATAATGAAAACCATAATCATCTTGGGCATCCTCAGGTTTTCAATGGCTCCTATTATGAAGCACATTTGTTGCATCCACCTACCCATCATCAACAGCAATTCAACTTCTCATCTCCACAGCAGCAAATACCTTTAAGTTCTCAGCAGTACCATCTCTTCTCATTATCGCAAACAAGCCAAGCTGAGCGTGGATATACTAATGGAGTAGACATTGCTTCGAATGCTAATGCCAATCCTGCAACGTTGGCCACAAACTCACTAGGACATTCTCAGGATTTTACCATGATGACTGCTTTTGAAGAAAAGCATAATGTCAAGCAGCAACAGATGCAGATTTCTATGCAACCTCATGGATCTGATCCAAGTTTGGAAATGAGCCTAGAGGGACAGCAATGCAATCATATAGGTAATCAAAATTTTGATATTTTTGAACAAGCTTTGTCTTTCGATGGTTTAGGCGAGCCCAGAGGTGCTCATTAACCACCGAAAATGGACCCTTTCGGTGGATAAGGCATTTAAAACTCAATACGCTTAACCACTGAAAGCCTGTAATAACCAGGATGTTTGAAATTTCGCCCAGATCAGAAATTTTTTAATCAGATTGAGACGAAACTTCTTCGAATAGTCACATATTGAATTATCAAGTCAGATTTAAAGACTATTTATAAGGGATAAGGTAAGAAGAAGAGTTTTAATCACATTTGGCATCTTTTCATAGGCAAAATTTCAGGGGTTTTTGGCCACACATCATCTGCTCGAATTTATCTTTAGAAGAACAGGTTGAAGAAGCTTTGGAAGGCTAATCTTCACATCATCAACAGTCAACACATTTTAAGGACCAGCTCATAGAGATTATCCTCCTTTTTGGGTTTTAGCCCTATCTTTTTGTAAATGTAATTTGACTTTCTATTTTTAGTATAGCAAATCCAGTTTTCTAGGATCTGGAAACTGTATGTAAAGGCTATAAAGCCAGGAACATTTGAGGAAGAAGGGTTCGATTTTGAGTTCTTGAGGCTACTGCTTTGTAACAAGACACTTCTTTAATATTGCAGCCAGCAAGCTTCTTTCTTTGTTACCGTCAGACCTTCTTTTATCTATCTCTATGCTTATGAGTAGAATTAATTATTTTGTCTCTGTTTAATGACCCTGGTAACTATCATCTTACTTTTGGTTATTAAGCAAGAATCACAAGCATCCTTGGCTAGTTTGTTGACCCATCATATATATCTAGTTTTATATATGTTCTGGTTGATTGATTAGTTTTCTCATCCACCTGTTATTCAAACCTATCTGACAATACCTCTTGAAGGCCTTGTGTAGCATGATTATAGTTAAGACTGTCTTGAGAATATAACTCAGAGTTTCAGATATTCATCTTGATCCAGAACCCCAACACATTATTGAGAAAATAGTTTCCAAAAGAGTAAGTTACCAGGCATCTCCGACTTACAGCCTAGGAGAGTTTCCTGGAGTGATAACACAGTGGAGGATGCTTTTGTCTCATAAATGGTGCGTAGATGTGAGGAGAACTCTGCAAATGAATTTGACTTATGCAGACATCCCGGTGAAGGACAACATAAAGGTCTGTGTCTTCAGAGAACAGAAGATGCTCCACAATGTGGAGGACCCAAAGATAGGAGACAATGACCTTATGTATCCTGACATCAAGGAACCCGAGGCTAGGGAGGGGGATCTAGGTAACTACATGCTTACGAATGATGTACATCCCCCTGTTCCTGTTGTCCCAGAGTACAAGCCCACTCAAGTGTGGCTCATGCAGTGTGATGGTTCTAGTTCTTACATTACGACTTGCACATGTATATTTTTCACCACACCTAACGATATGATTTACCCATTGTCTTATCGCTTAGAGTTCCCATGCACTAACAACATGGCCGAGTATGAGATTCTTTTGCTAGGTTTGAAGAAAGCAAGGAGAATGGGGGTGAAATCTCTCAGAGTTGAGGGAGATTCCATGTTGATTGTGAAACAAGTACGCAAGGAATGTGAAGCGAGACATCCACGCATGAGAAAGTATAGGAACGCAGTATGGGTTGAGATTGAGTTATTTGATGCATTTAATATTTCTCATTTTGGTAGAGAGATAAATAGGGAGGTTGATTCCCTTGCTAGGGCAGCCACTTTGTTTGACCCCACTCTCGCTAATCCCTACATCCGACATCTAGTTGAGTTATCTTTTCACCTGCATGTTCCTGATAACATTACTGCTATGCAAGTCTTTGATAATGAAGAGCAAATTTTAAATTTTATGCATTGTGAGAAAGACTTTTCTGATTGTTTGATTGATCAGGTGCAAGATGGGAAGGAGATTTAGTTGATTCAGTTGAGATCTAATCATATACCTGCTAGTTTAGTTCCTCTTGAGAATAATTTTGATATATCATATAGGTTTTTGAATAAAATAAATAAAATTGATACAGTTGTTGTTTCCTTGCAGGTTGATGACATAAATGTGGGTTCTGAGGAGTCTCCTCACTACATCAAGACAGGTAAAGAATGCACAGAGAAAGAACGAAAAGAGATCCTCAGTTTGGTCCATGAGTACAAGGATGTATTCACTTGGTCGTATGACGAGTTGAAAACTTTTGACCAAAATGTCCTTAACCATGAGATCCCTCTCCGAGCAGATGTCGAACCATTCAAACAAAGACTTAGATTCATAAACCCCAAAGTTTCCCCGACCATTCAGAAGGAGCTGCAAAAGCTATATGAAGCAAAAATCATTGAGCAGATCAAGTATTTTGAATGGGTGTCAAACATTGTAGCAGTGAGGAAGAAGAACAGGGAGATTAGAGTATTCATTGATTTCAAGAACCTGAATAGGGAATGCTTAAAGACAACTATCATTTGCCTAGCATTGACCACATACTGTAGACAGTTACAGGCTCAGAGATGATGTGCTTGATAGATTTTCGGGTTACAACCAGGTTGAAGTGGCCATGAAGGATCGCCACAAAACTACTTTTGTCACTCCTTGGGGCACTTACTCTTGCATCAAGATGCCTTTTGGCCTGATAAACGTAGGTGCAACATTCTAGCGAGCTATGGATCATGTATTTAAATATATTTTATTTAAATTCATAGTTGTTTTATCATGACAATATAACTCTGTATTTTAAAAAGAGGTATGATCATATCTCTCATTTGCATGCTACTTTTGACAGGTGCAAGAAGTTGGGAATTTCACTCAACCCCAAGAAGTCTTTCATGGATATGTTTGAGGAAAAATTGTTGGGCCACATTGTTTTAAAAGAGGGAGTATGAATCGATCATGAAAGGGTCAGTGGCATACAAGAAGTTCCTTTGCCTAGTACTATAAAGGGTATTCAATCTTTTCTTGGGTGAGTGAACTTAATGCGCAGATTTACCCCCAACTTTGCAGAGATCGTAAAGCCCATCACAGATATGCTGAGGAAGGGGCATGACATGGTTTGAAGAGAGGAAGGGAAACAAGCTTTCAAGAGCATAAAATAGGCTCTTTCTCACTCTCCTACTTTAGCTAGTCCTGATTTTGCACGTGATTTTCAGATATTTTCTTTTGCATCTAATTAGACTATTGCTTATGTTTTATTGCAGAAAAACACAGATGGGCATGAGCAGGTCCTTGCAGGGATCTGAACTCAAATACAATCCCATGGAGAAACAAGTCTATGTTATGGTCAAAGGGTTTGCCCATTTCAGGCCTTATTTTTGGAACTCACACATCGCGGCATACGTCCCTTTTCCCTAAGTCAAATATATATTGGCTCAAAAGGAGTGTTCAGGAAACAGAGGGTTGTGGGTGACCAAAATACAAGAGTATGACCTGGAGGTAAAAATTTCTAAAACTATTAAAGGCCAAGGATTAGTTGCATTGATGACTCAGAAGGACTTGGAACCTTAGTTAATTGATCAGGTAAATTTTATTTCTGATGATTTGGAAGTTTATGATTGGTATCGTGATATTATCTTTTACTTGCAAAATTTTTCATGTCCTAACTTCAATAAGACGCATAAGTGATCTATGCATCTCTGTGTTGTTAAGTATTGTCTTTGGTAGGGTTGCTTGGGATGGAGGAGCCCTCATGGGCTGATTTTTAGATGTGTTTTACCGCATGAGACACATTAGATCATGATTGAGTTGCATGTGGGGGTATATGGTGGTCATTTCTCTGGTAGGACCACAACCCATAAGATTATGCGTGATGGATACTATTGGCCAACTCTATTCAGAGATACTCATACTTTCATCCACGTGTGCAAGCCTTGTCAGTCTAGACTAGATTCGTTGGCCCACTTTCCCTTGGCCAGCATGTTGTTTGAGTTGTGTTAGATTAGGACATTTCCTTGCTTTGTTTCTTTCTTTCTAGGAGGACCTTCTGCTTTTCCAGAGATTTTGTGCTTTTCGAAAGCCTTTTTCTACTTGTCAATGGCCTCATGCCAATTGTTTGTGTCAACCTAGATTGCCAATCAGGATGAGAGATCCTTTTTCATCACTTGAGCATAGAGTTTAGGGGGCTAGGATGAAAGACATAGGTGATTGTGTTTGTCTTTTCATCATTGCTTCATTGAGTTTTACAATCTTACAGAGTCCCCTCATCCAGCATAGGGATATGATACCGAGTTTGAGTTGTTTGATCCACCACACATTTTGATTCACTTTGTTCACTTTGCACTGGGGGACAAGAGTCATCATTGCTCCTTTTTCAGTAGGTTTCCTTGTATCGACATTGACACCTTATCTATAGGCAACCCAAGAGTGTTGAACACCTTAATGGTTGCACGCCTCATTGGCAGTCAATTCGTACCTGACATGGTTGAGTATCATTGGACCTTGATCAGGTGACTCTTGTTGTGATTCAACTCCAGATCATTTTTCATTATGACGGAGTGTGTTTGTGTGTTAGGCCCCATTGTCATCATTGGTGGGTGACCTTCGCACTTAGCAGGGGCTTACCTTATTGGCCTCTAACTAAGTGATTGCCTCTTTTGTGTCAACATCAACGCATCTACCACATAGAGCAGTGCACTGGTTGGCGAGTGGCAACAATTTCAGAGTGTAGCAACTTTTAGAACAGATTTTCCATTTCATGTGATTTTCAGAGGTATTCTGGTTTGAGTTTCATTGTTCGTCAGGCTTGACTCCATGGCCCAATGGACTAGTTACTAGTATCAGTGATCAGGTTTTATGATTATCAATTTGACTCCCTTGGCATCTGTTTTTCAACATCATTGGCATTGGATGGTTTTAGTTGCATACATGAGTTCTAGGTTCTTGAGACCTACAGGGGGTACCTGTTAATATTATGGTAGCTTCAGGAGGTATGAACCTCTATTGTGACCTATGACGAGATTAGAATGCTCCGGAAGGAAGCAAAGAAGTGAAGGAAACCCTAGACAAGTTGTCGACTGCAGAAATATATTTAAAATGAATTTATTAGTACCCAGAAGGAGAAGTCGGCCCCAGTAAAGCCTGTCAGACTACTATAAATACAAAGTGTCAGTTCTCATTATTCACATCTCAGCAGTTGCAGAGAGAGCTAGATCTGTGCAGGTGCAGTGGCAGTTTTGTGTGCAAGTCTCTGGGAAAGTGTGTGCCAGCCTCTGGGAGGGAATATCTGATAAGCTTGGTTTCTATTCTTGCTTGGTGCATTAGCCTCTCTTGGCTATTGGATTGCTACCAGGATTCTCTTCTCTATCAAGGTCAAGGTGCTCGGAGGGTGGCTTCGGCCTATGGTTGGGTGACAAGGGTATCGTCAACGGTAAAACAAGCACAATCTTCTATATTCTAACATGTTATGGGCCCACACCTCCTTAATTCAGCCTAAAACGCCGGAAGGAAACATAGCCGCTAGATATTGAGCTCGTTGAGGAACTGCCGCTAGGGTTACTAGCAGGAGCAGCTTCCAAAACACTGCAACTAGGGTTACTAGCAGAAGCAATTGTAGAAACCCTAAATCTACGAGTCGACACCTTGTGATGGAGCATCTCGCTCAAGAAGAAGATATTCAAATGCACCCTAACTCAACGCACCTCTTGGCTCTCTCGGAAGACAGAA
>JASDQU010104148.1:323045-335190 GCA_032191745.1 Picea mariana | reverse complement strand
TACTATGGTATTAACTTTGTCTAATCTGCTGATTACTGTTTCTTCTAGATCTGCTATTATGATCTGAGATCTATTATTTCTTCTTCTACAGTCACTGCCTATTATAGATCTATCTCTGTATGCTGTTTGTATTTCAGATCTAAGATGTTTTTGGCTTTGAAATTAAAAGAGACTGTTGAATTTAAAATTACCCTAAAATCTAACAATTATGGTAGCTGCGGGAGGTATTTACCTCTACATGTGAACCTGACGAGAATAGAAGACTCCGGGAAGCAAGGGAAACCCTAATGAGTTGGCTAATAACCCTAGAAGCCTTGTCGGCTCAAGAGGATAATTTATATTAGGCTATTAGCCTCCAAGAGAAGAAGTCGTCCAGAATTAATAATAATATACTGAACAGACACATACCCAGAAGGAGAAGTCGACCCCAGTAAACTGGCAGGATTACTATAAATACAGGGCACCAGTTTTTCATTTGTCACATCTCAGAACTGCAGTTTTCCCAGTTGGTGCGCACTGCAGTTGCAGCTGGTGTGCAGGTTTGGAGGAGGCTTGCAGGAGCAGCTGCAGCAGCAGCAAGTTCAGTATTTGGCTTGGATATCTCTTGGCTAGGGTTTGGACTATCTGATCAGTTTTCTTGTGATGCGCTATCCTTGGGGAGAGATGCGCTGCTCTTTGTTTGGCTATCTAGCCTAGGGTTTGCTTCCGAAGGAATTCTCAGGTCAAGGTTAAGGTGCTCGGAGGGTGGCTTAAGGCCTGTGGTTGGGAGACGAGGGTGTCGTCATGGTTAAACGAGCACAATCCTTTATATTCTAACATTCATGTCTTTCAATGTGCATCCCAATGTATGTCAAATATTGCTAGCAACAAGCACCCTCCAAAAAGCATGCCTTAGAGGCAACTTAATCATGAGTCAACTGAAAACTCGAGGGCTTGGAGCTACTTTGATGGTGCCAGTCAAGGTGACCTTCCCATTTGTGGGGCAAGGAGAACCCTTTTCACATGTAATACACATTGATTTAAGTACAAAGCAAGCCCGAGGGAAGTTTCTAACAACTACACAAAACTTATAGCTTTAAAATTGTTGTTATCTTAGATTCTAAAAAAGGGGTTCACAAGTTGCAAAGCTATGGTGATTCTAGAGTTGTTGTAAATTGGAAGTGTGATAAATTTAGGACAAGAAACATGTTCCTAAATTTACTTTTTGAGGAGATCCACACAATGAAAAATGTTTTTAACAACGCTTCATTCTTTCATGTCTATAGAGAACTCAATATGGAAGTTAATTCCTTATCCAAAGATGGACTTCATATAGAAGTTGGGCTTTGGACAATGTTGGCATCCAAGGATAACTTAGTCCAAGAGTTTTGGAAATCAATGTTTTAACATCATTTTTTTGTTGTTGCGTATATCAATAGTTGATTGTCTACATTTTTTATCAGTGTAACATTGTAATAGCATAGGGCTGAAGGGTTATATAGCATGCCTAGCCATGTTAGTTTTTTGTTTTCCAACTATAGACAATTATATGAAAATAAGAGAAGGGGTTGTAGCCTAGATATGTTTGGTTATATGTCTTTTAAACTCTTGGAAGTATATGAACAATATATTTTTTTATATGTGACCAATTCAAACATCACTTAAGGCCTTACTTACGAGGAACTTCCAAATTTTGGGAACAAATCCACAACATGGGTCAAAATCTAAATGTGCATACACATAATAAAAATTTCTCTCCTTGAATACAATTTACAAATTTTTCCAAAGGAAAAAATGTAGCAAAAAATGAGTTAAATTAAACCAAACTTACCTCTTCCAATCTCCCCACCCACTAAACCCAATAAAAACAAAACCAAAAAATGTGATGAGAAATCTTCAAAAAAATACAAAAATATCATGAAAAATATTAAATATAGACTATGATATATTATAAAAAAAAATATGAAATAGAGACCAAAACCCTTACTCAATACATCTTATGCAAAGACCAAAAATTCTAAACCCTCAATAGGTAAGGAGAAAAGAGAACAATTGTAATTTAAAAATGAGGATTACATAGGTTTAGCACCCAAAAAGGACTCACCCTATGCTCCTCACACAAAAAACCATGTGCCCCTATAACACACAAATATTCAAGAACACTCCACCTACCTTTATCTACATTGCTTCTAATTTTTTTTAAATAAAAGCATTATATAATTATATAGCAAAAACCAAATTAAATCAACCATACATACCTTCACCTTAGCATTCCTCTCTGCCTACAGCTTCATCTTAGCATTCCTCTATGCCCACTGCACCTGTGGAATCAACATCAACTAGACTAGACTATTTGGGCCTGCGTTAGTGTCCCCTAACTGTAGGCCGTATGGCCAAGTTCCTCCGCGAGAAAATGAACATACAGGTGCATATCCACTGAACACAACAAAGTCAAAATCCAAAAAACTTATGAGAGATATTTCAAAGATAACAAAATATTAGTGAAAAATATCAAACATGCACTATAATATATTTTTAAAAAATATTTAAAAGAATCAAAATCATGAACCATGAACACTGAATAAGTAAAGAGAGGGGAAATCGGGTGTATCTACAATAAGACTGATTACATGGGTTTTACACCCAAAGAAGAGTCACCCTCTGCCCCTTTTACACACAGATATTCAACAGCTCCTTCACCGAATCTACCTGCATTGTCTTTAAATTTAAAACACACATTAAATATTTATCTAACAGACAGAAAATGAGTCACATAAATATGCAGCAGAAAATGAGTCAAATCAAACCATGCATACCCGTGGCTTTCACTTGTGCCCACTGCATGTAAGGTATCTGCATCAGCTGGGCTATTTGGGACTGCCAAGACTGTAACCCATATCATCGTGGTAATGTACTCAAGCCACGACACCCACTGAACCTAACAAAATGACTTTAAATTTCAGTTAAAATCAAACGATAGATACATACCGTCTTAGCCTTAGATAAGCTTACATACCGTCATAGCTTTTCTACACCCACTGTCTTAGCCTTTAGATACCTTTCTACACCCACTGCCCCTGTGGAATCTGCACTGTTTGGGCTTCCGGCTTTGGAATCTGCACTGTTTGGGCTTTCGGTTGTTTGGGCATGCCTTAATTTTCCATTTGGAATCTGCACTGTTTGGGCTTTTGGTTGTTTGGGCATGCCTTAATTTTCCATCTATTACCCATTAAATTTTCCATGCCTTAATGTACTCAAGCCACGACACCCACTGAACCCAACAAAATGAGTTTAAATTTCAGTTAAAATCAAATGATAGATACATACCGTCTTAGCCTTACATAAGCTTACATACCGTCATAGCTTTTCTACACCCACTGTCTTAACCTTACATACCTTTCTACACCCACTGCCCCTGTGGAATCTGCACTGCCCCTGTGGAATACTGTTTGAGCACTGCCCCTGTGGAATCTGCACTGTTTGGGCTTCCGGCTTTGGAATCTGCACTGTTTGGGCTTTCGGCTGTTTGGGCATGCCTTAATTTTCCATCCATTACCTATTAAATTTTCCACCCATTACTCATTACCCATTAAATTTTCCACCCATTACTCATTACTCATTAAACTCAAGGGAAAAAAACAAACCCAAGGGAAAAAAACACTAGGTTTAATGAAAAAACGCTATGAACAAGAAAACACTGAAAAATAAAATACCAGACCAAAATCAGCATGGCCATGCTGAAAATGCAATGCGAAAAAAAAAACTTTACAACCAAAGCAAAGCAAAGCAGCAGAAAACCAAAAGCCAATGACAACATAAAAATAAAACCCACAGAGAAAACAACACACAGATGATCAAACTGCTCTGATGGCCAACCTCGCCTACATCGCCTCGATGGCAATGAATCAATGGCAATCAATGCTCCTCTACCACACAGCGCTCCGTCCAACATCGCCGCTCCTCTTCTGCACAGCGCTCCGTCCAACCTCGCCTCGATGGCAATCAATGCTCCTCTCCCGCGCAGCCTTCCATAAAATGATTAAATCCGCCATGAAACCCTCTATTGTGGACTACCATACCAATTTGTGAAGTATCTCCATAGCACAGTTCGCTCGCTCTTCTAATTAATTCCTTTCATTCATCCTCATCATTGTCCACTTCCTCTGTGGGAATCCAACCAGATCAAGCAGAGAATACAATGGGAGTTGGATGCATTAATGCACTGGACGAGAAGATGTCGAAGCTTACTGCAAGGGAAAGCGCAGCTATCTATACGCGGACACTCTTCAGGTGCACGAATTACACGGTGTTGGCCACAGCAGTGTCTTGCATAATCACACCGGGTGGGGATGGATGTTGCTCGTAATAGACATTCTCAGGGATAGCGGGATTCGTTTCGTCAACCGAGTCTGGGTGCTACACATTTCAAGTTGTGATGACCGCCATTACTGCTGGTTCTCTTCACACACACCAATCTGTGTTTGAATAATCTCAGGCCTTCCACTAGATCTGGCAGCGACGACTGTGGGGGAAAAGCTCTGGTTCAATTTCATGAAGTTCTCTCCCTTTTTCTCTTTTGCATTCAGTGGGTTGCGATGGCACTGGCCTGTATTATTCATCACTGTGTGTTCGTTGATTTTTATGAAGATCTGGATGGGAAGAAGGGCATGAGATGGGGCTCTGCTAAGGTTCAGGGAGAGCCTGTCGAAGCAGATAATGTTGATCATGTTGTTGTTAAGGAGGAGGATGAGTCTCACATGGCCAAGCTAGGTCTTAAAAATCCTCCAGGTCAGTTTCAGAGGAGGGTGTCGGCTTCTCAAGAGTTCGAAAATGTGGACTTGTGAGACTTGAGGGGAAAACGAAATTATAAGGTTTAACCTATTCTTTGTAGTCGGTTTTATATGTTCATTTTTAAATCACGAGAAGATTGCCTCGGTGGCAATTAATGAAGGCTCCTCTCCCACCCAATCTTCCATCCAACCCCACGTGGCAATTAATGAATGAACACTGGGGGGACCATATATGTCAATATAGCCGTTATTTATGTTCTAATACATTATCTTGCTCTCATTTTAAAATATCATAGTTCAACTTAAATTAAAGTTTGTTCATGGTATCTTTATAGGTTATGATTATGTGGGTCATAATCAATAAAACTGTATATGGTTCCAAGGAAAGCATTTGTAGCGAGTCTCCTTGAGGTTTCCCTAAAAGATTATAGATCACCATTCAGCTTAAGGCTTGCCTAAAAGCTTATAGGTGACCATTAATTTGTATGGGAGATGGATTATAATTAAAATTAGCAAGATTAATTAAGTTGTTTATTAATTGGAATGAAAATTACTTTTAAATCATTAAATTTATGTGTGCTTTGAGTATGAAGAGAAGACCAAGACATCATTTGTGCATATTAAAAAATGAGGTTATTACCACGATAATTTATGCCCAGCGTGAAGGAGAAGAAACTAGAGTTCAACATCACGAGGAGTGTATTAAAAATTGAAAACCTTGGCATCATTCAAGTGTAATATCCATATTCATATGTGCCTAAGCAATTACTTAAATGAGAAGATACATTTAAAGATGCCCCTTTGACACTTAAACATGGAGTTGTGACTGAGAATTGGATATTAGTTTTTGTACTTTACCTCATCCCTCTACTAGTGCAATGATAGTAGTTCTTGAAAATAAGAAATAAAATATTTGTCTAAGCATTGCTCCCATGTCTTTAGAGGACATGCTAGTGCGTGTTTCCATGGTCATTGATATGTGCATATTCACTTGAAAAATAAGGTAGGGTTTCTTAGAATCTCTTAAGTAAAAGTACTCTGAGCATGTAGGTTGTCAAGGCTTGGTTGCAATTACATGGGGGAAAGATCAATTTGCATATGACTAAGTTGTTGAGTAATATAAAGAAGTCAAGGTTCCAATTATTCAAATCCAAAGAGGTGTAGCTATTTGTGTGTAGATCAAATGGAAAAATATCAATGGACAGAAAATCATTTTGCAATTGAGGGAGGGAAATATCAATCCTCACATCACTAGGTTGTTAAGTAACCTAGAGAAGTCGAGATTCTAACTATTCAAAACCCAAAGTGGTGTAATTACTTCTCAACAATTGAAAGGGAAAAGCATCAACATGCAATAGAACATTGTTAAATGAAGATCATATTGTACTTTAGTATCTTTTGACAATTGTACTTCAATTGTTGCTTGGATATAATTAGCTCGATTTGGTTGTCACTAATGTTGACTTAGTTCGAGTCCCCTTAGGTTAGGTGCATTATTCTACACCGTTGGGTTTACTATGGATGCAATCCACAAATGTGAAGCATTCCTTTGGGTTTCTTCGAGTCCCTAAGATTGTTTCACACACACGCACACAAAATGACAAAACACAAGATTATTTTATCTATTGAGTTGTGGTCTAATGGCTGGAATGGGGCACCATCATAACAAACAACCCAAGTTCAAAACCCAATGGGTCTAGAGCCAAATATTTAACCCATGGTAAATATGTTCATAATGGTGATGCACAATAGTATCTATGCAACCAAGCAGTATCCATAATAGCTCTTGAATCAAATTAAAACACCTTATCAAATAGTTATCCTTCTAATATAGGTTGTAGATAGGGAAATTTTGATTCTTTAACTTGTCATCAAATTTTTATATGTTTGAGATCACCCAAGATGATTAAGGTTGGAAAAAAAACATGTAAGGTAAGCAAAGAACAAAAAGTTGAGAACTATGTCAAAGTAACTCGAGAAATTGATATTGAGATTGAGATACCTAAGATACCCAAAATAAAAATAGGTTATAAATGTCAATTATGTCTTTTAACTAGAAACATGAACCCTAAAATAAAATAGGCTGTGTGCACATTAATGGAAGGGAATAATTTATATAATTATTTAGTAGTAATGTAAACAAAGAATAAAAAATGATGTGATAAGTTCATATTGTTTTCTTTTTGTGAGCTAGTAACTGTATATATTAATATAGCATGAAAATAGCATAGGCCAACCTTGCTAGTGGCATGCCATTTGGGAAACCAAAACCATTGCAAGTCCAAAAAACTAATGGGTTTTCTTTATTACATGCATGTTGGGAAACCAAAACCATTGCAAGTCCAAAAAACTAATGGTTTTTCTTTATTACATGCATGACAGTAGATCACAAAATATAAGAGTTTATATCTATGATTTTCTAAAATATTGGTAACAAAAGAAGCAGTCGTATAACATATTTGTTGAAGGGACTCCCCCAACCTCTTTCATTTCAAGATCATAAAAACCATAGGAATTAATCCAATGGCCCATGTCTTTGAGTTTGCCATGGTTACTGGTCCATCTGGGTGTAATTGTATTCATCCATCAAAATGGGGTTTGACGGGGTCTTTTTGGAATTCAGAACTTGGTCATTTTTTTTCTCATTGTCATTCTAATTATCTACATGACTATGCACTATAATTTCAATATTAAAAATTTCTCTGCACATGGCATCAAATTTTATTTCCATCATGTTATCACCATAACAATTTTCAGACAGGGTCGAGGTCTCGAAAATTTAGCGAAGAGCTACATCGTTGTGGAGGCATGATAGTTTGGAAAAGAATGGTCACATATAGCGGTACATGGACAAATATAGTGGAGACGCGGAAGTGATGGGACCCAGCCAATCACAATTCTTGGGTGTCATAGATCAACGGTCAGCAACCATATCGGGCATTGAAATAGTACGAGAGTTATTTGTTCTAAGGCAGGTCGGGGAAAATATCGTGGTTTTGTTTCATAGGCATGTGGCGCCTTTAGAGGTACATCGAGGTGAAAATCGATCTTCCTAAAACCGTTTTCCCCAAATCCTCGATGTTGGAGTTGCTGAAGCCCGGTAGACCATAGGTCTTGGAGCGGTCCAGATCAACAACCAAGACGCATATCGGAGATTGAAGTAGCGCGAAAGATAAATTTTTGAGGCCAGGCCGGGGAAATACCATGGTTTCAAAACGTGGACACGTGGCGCTCCCTAAAGTATATCAAGGGGAAAAGTGGGTGAGCATGAAACCGCTCAACCACGCCCTGATGTCATGTGTTCTAATGCCATTTGAATATGTCAAATCAACAATTCATGTGGGGAAAGGCGACAGACGGTCAAATCACCTCATGCCACTCGTTCAGGTACTTTACGTTCGTACAATGCAAGGTGAACGTCGCCAGATAACTAACTCAAAGGCTCATTATTCGAAATAGATTGGCCAAACATGATAAACCAATGTACTTGCCAGTAATCTTGTCAGCAATTCATGATTAGAATTCAACGACTATCGATCTTCAAAATATGGATGACGTTATTCTGCTCCGAGCAATCAATGTTTCATTCGTAAGTAGAGTAATTTCAAACTGGATCAACTTCCTAATCTATGTAAAGTTAAGGAAGATAAAAATCGTGTTTTCTACAAAACTGGGAGACATGGACAAAGCCAATCAAACAATATCCAGTGAACCGGGATTTTCAAATAACATGGAAAATCCATCAATGAGTAAGAAAGAGAAGTAGATTGCATGGATATTAGCAACCAAATTTCATACTAACCCTGTGACAGAACCAGAATCAGAGGTTAGACTAAATCCTACCATGAGGGATTTAATCATCAACGAACATGTGGACGGGCGCTACAAACGAGCAGTAAAGAGGAAGCGGAACAAGTGACAAAAGCCAGGAATCAGAGCTGAGGTGGTCGAAAGCGTTGGGAAAAATCAACCAGTCTGGTTGAACACTCTAAAAGAAGAAATTGCCAAGCTGGAATAAATTCTCAGGTTGAATTGAGTACATTTCAGAAAATTTTGGACATATGGCGTTCAACGAAAAAGCCTTAGATATGTCAGACTTGTTTATAACGCTCCCTGTAAAGTAGGAGAATAGTTGTAATGTGTTACTCTTTTGTGTAACCGATCTCTATCTTTAGACTGTGGGGAAGTTGAGTCGTTTTGAATCCCACATGTAAATTTTTTATATATATCATCCCAAGGATAAAGAAAGGATCTAGAGGAAGAGGGGCATGCCCTTGTAGTAGGAAGACTTTGTAAAATCATGGAGCTAAACTGAATATAAAATGCAGAAGCAATTTTTGAATTGTTTATGAAAAGATTCTAATTGGTTGTGATATGAGTTATGTTTTCTTTCATAGTGTGTATTTATTGTGCCCTTGAAATCCCATTTACAATTTCCTCTTTTAAATTGGAGAGTTAAAATTTTGGAATTCATCTGATGATGCTCTAGACTTAGCAATTTTAATTCATGTGATTTTCTTCTTAGCTAATTCAGAATTCATTTCAATATGCTCTGATGCAGTTACATGTTTTCCTTTTCCTCTTTCACCATGCAAATTTCAATTTTAAACTCAGATTCGTTGCCTCACTTAGCCTTTTTACTCTATATGGTTCCAATGACTTTCCACTGCTCCATTCATTTTTTACTCCATAGCCCAAATGTCACCCCCCCCCCATTTTTTCAGCAACTTTATAAAAACCCCCAAAACAAACCAAATCTAGCCATTGTTCATTAAAGAAATATCAAGTGACAAGAGAGAGCCCTCTCTGAGTTGAGAAGTCTAGTGCCCGGCTCTGAAGTTGGTTGAAACAGTTACCTCTGTCGTTTGTCTATTCAACCAGACAAAATTTACAGAGTGCTAACATTTTGGCGTCGTTGTCGGGGACGAAATTGAAATTTTTTTCTTTGGGAAAGAACGACATGGTTGAGTTCTAAGGTATGAGAGCAGCAAACACTTAGGCACATATTGGTTGTATTCCTGCTCTGGCAACTCCACACATCAAAAAATTAGTCTGAAGGTGATTCCACTGGTAGAAGAATCCAAAAATCTAAATTTTCAATGGCGACTCCACTCTCAATGCAGAATCCAGCTTCCAAAGCATTATTGGCAATTCCACTCAAGCCTCAAATATAATTTAGAGGCTCCACTGGAAGATGAGATCCCCTAACAGAGGTATGAAAAAGCATTATGAAAGAAAACAAGTACTTAAAATGGAATTCTTTCCAAGGCATTTTATTATTTGTTATAAGTTGCTTCTGGTCCTTTCCTAAACATGCTAGAAAAGTTTTTATTTACCTGCTGCATGCAAATGAAGATCATGACAAACTTGAAATTATATATTCTCCTCTTGAAGTTATACAAATATCTCTTCATTGATTTTGATAGAAATATCCCATCTAAGCCATGTGATAACCATGACCAAGTTAATGAGCCCCACGAAGCCAAGGTTGATATTTCACCTCCTGTACTTGGTCCAACATCCTCCAAGACCTGGCATAGGTACATACTCTTGAAGCTACCCCAAGTCCTCCACAATTTCCCTCCAAAGTACTATGAGTATCTACCTGTGTTTGATGGGGAACTTGATGCCATCTCAGCTGAAAAACACATCCAAGGGTTTGAGCATTGTATAGATTTGTTTGAGATTGATCATGAGGATGTTTGTATGAGAGCCTTCTCTAAATCCTTAAAGGGAGATACCAGAGACTGATTTAAACATATGTAGCCAAAGACAATTAGCTCATGGGAGGAATTGAAGAATGTCTTTCGAAAGTTTTGGGGCAAGAAGAAATGTTTGTATCTATAGCGCACAGAGTTCTATGCCTTAAAAAAACAGAGCAATGAAATTGTTTTTGTATTTAGTAGAAGGTTTTCCAGTATCTATTACAACTTGCCCAAAGAAATTAAATCCACTGAATCTGCTGCTATGCTCCATTATGCAACTACTCTTCATCCAAATTTGTCTTTTCTCCTAATGGAAAGAAGACCTAAGTCTTTACAACAAATGTTCGATGATGCCCATGAGATTCAACACAATATCCAAGCGTGTGAATATAGCCGAAATGAGGGGTTGAATATTCGAGAATATGAAAGTGAATATGAACAAGAAAGGGTTGATTGGAATCTTCAACATCCAGTCAATAATATCATAGCTTCTCTTGAAGTTTTCAATGCTCATGATTTTGCAAAAGATTATATTCCACTTTTTGAAAGAGGACGTACTAGTTTAATTCCTGATCCATTCCAGGATAAGCAGAGGACTGATTGTTTTATGTATTCATTTGTAAACAATCAAGAAGATGAAGCTCCAAGTCAACCTATTGAAGAGCAGGTTGATGTTTCAAGTTTTTTCTTGTTAGATGATATTGCAGATGTTGTTGATTTGCCTATATACGATAAATATGATGATGATTGCGATATTAACCTCCTAGAACAACTAGTTGGGTGTTCCATGTCAGAAAACATTCCTTTTCAATAGTATAATAAAAAAAATCAACCTATATATCACAATTACAAAGAAGAAAGTATTGAATCAGTTGAAGAGAATTCTTTGCCTTTATGGCTTTTTGCATTTAAATTGTTGAAAGAAAATTTTGAGATAATCATTAAAGCAAATGAATATATGTTGATGCCAAATCACACTAATTCACTGGAACAAATTGACAAGATGTTGCAGCAATCTTCTCGTGTGTCTGACGACCATGTTACTTGTTATGTAGAAGATATTGTTAGCTCAAAATTGCAGCCATTAGTCAAAGATAAATCTGAAAGTGAGTGTATTCAGCAATCCAAAGGAATTGACAACAGTGAAGAAAATGAAGGAGGTTATAAATCAGGTGAAAGAACCTTGCCATTATGTTTTGCTTCTTTCAAATTGCTAAAGAAAAATGTTTATAATGTTTCAAATCAGAAAGCCTTCGGGCATGATGTTGAATACGAAGAAAGCACTGGACTTACAAATGAAAACTCTCTTCCATTACGTTTTTCTTCCTTTGAATGGTTGAAATCAAATCATGATATAACAGAAGAAACAGGGAATTCTGATTGCATTCACAGTGGCATTGTTTTACATGAGAAAATTGTGATCAATGAGGAAGACCAATAGAAGTCACATGTATTAAATGATCATGTAGCTAATTACTTGAAAGGATATTCAAATTCGGAGTTGCAACCTGTTATCACATAAACATGTAAGGGGGCGTTTTGGTGAAAATAATGACAAGAAGCGGGTTGAAAGCCCCACTTATCCTAAGTTTTGGTGCGAAGGCACGCCATTTTAAAGGGCAGGCTGATCTGGACGACCAGAGTTCGCGCACCCAGATCTACGGTCGAGGT
>JASDQU010104148.1:289401-314241 GCA_032191745.1 Picea mariana | reverse complement strand
GGGGGGGGGGGGGGGGTCTGACATGGGTGGTTTTGAATGTGGGCCCCCCTAAAGCTTTTTACCACTTACCGCTCTCACCTCCTGGCACCATCTGTCTCTCACTCTACCTCTCTCTTCTGTCTGTCACATCCCCGCTCCCCTCCCACCATTCACAACCGTGCACCTGTCCTCCACTCACCCCTGTGTCATGTCCCTTTCTCTTTGTCCCT
The DNA here is from genome assembly GCA_032191745.1 of Picea mariana. Taxonomy (NCBI): domain Eukaryota; kingdom Viridiplantae; phylum Streptophyta; class Pinopsida; order Pinales; family Pinaceae; genus Picea; species Picea mariana. The sequence continues at coordinate 314,032 of JASDQU010104148.1, read as the reverse complement.
CTTATCTTCTGACACTTATTTCTCCTCCTCCAGGTCACCCATCCTAGCGACGTGTTTTCCCCCTTTGTCAAACACGTACCCCCACATCTTCTTCTCAACCCCGTGTCTCCTCCACCTGGCTCTCACATCTCAGGGCCCATGAGTTATGTCACCTGCGTTTGTCCAAACGCTTTCCCTCTGCCACATCCGTCTGCATGGCCTCTCCTCATTTCGTCTCCACACCAAGCTGTCAAATCGCCTCTACCTGGCCATCGTCCATTCACCGCTTCATGTCAAGTGCTTTGTTCATCACACCGGCTCCCACGTCTTCTTGCTAGCCTTATCATGAATTCCCTAAGCAATTCCAGATGGCAGAATGAGAATTCCTCCACGTCCTTCAGAAGCACAGTTGATTAGGGCCTTACCCGATCCCAATGAAGCAGTTATTGAAGCAGATGATGGTGGTTGGACATCGTTTCCACCATAAATGGAAAGTTCAGAAAAGGACTGCAAGCTTGTCAACCCATGTGCAGGCTCGTTCTGGAACGTGATTGCATCTAACCAAAGTTCACGACTGACCAAAGACTGCATGTGCAGTCTATCAGGAAACATGCAGACGTAATGCCTTCAATGCACTGACTTGAACTTGTTGTTGTGGTTTTGCTTGGAGTATATACAGGCATTTTTTCCATTTTGTTAGTGTCGATGGTTGAGCTAGGCTCCCGATTGTAAATTTTGATGAAGCATTGGTTTCCCTGGTTATGTATTGGCATCTGAGACTTCTTGTTTAATGAAATTCAACTTTTTTTCACTTATGTATACACTGTGTTAATACACTCGGAATTGGAGGATCCAATCGAGGGTTATTATGTTGTTGTGGTGTATGATTGATCATAGCAACATTTTTTACTAGTCTTGAAACAGTTCTTTGTGTTATCCTTTCTCTCTTACACTGAGTGACTCGGAATTTGAGGATCCAGTTGAGTTGTTACAGTAGCATTGTGATGTAGGTTTGATCATTGTGTTGTTGTATTTGTGTCACTTAGGCACATTTCAGTGTCATGTTTTTCTTTTATGAACTGCTAGAAGGCCGGATGCTCATAGTAGTCTCATCCACCATTCTCATCAAGTTTTCCTTCTACTCATTTTAAGCTCAACTTCCTGACTGAATTTAGAGCAAGACCTCCCTTGCTCGTGCATGCCCGGCCTAGTTTTCTGAGTTAAAACGATATTATCTTGGGCCATCACCCCTTCGACCACCCCAATTTATTCATTTGTGACATATAAAACTGATGGGTATCAGGCTTACTCCTGTCGCAATCCAGGAGTGACTTCTGGTGCTAACATTTCTGGCGCAGCTGCCGGGGATGAAGTTGAAGATTTTCCTCGGGATTGAATGACATTGAGCCTCTGATTTTGAAGGTGCATTAGGCATCAGAGCCCCACAAAATTTCTACTGTGCACCTGACAAATCCATTGTGACGACTCCATTAGGGGCGAACCTACTTTTTCAGTTGTGGCTTCCAGAGGCAGGCATACGAGGTCCACCCCTCAGTTTCCCTTGACAACACCTGAACCAGATCCAAAGAAGCTTATCAGATAGGGAAAGGCTCCCAGAGAAGGAGCTTTAGCTATTGAACCAGGTATTTTTGATAGTTCTCATTTCCCTCTCTTAAAAACTCCAATATCTGCTTCTCAGTTTTCTATCAGACCTCCTGTTGGAGTTTCTCGTTTGTTAAATTTTGGGAGTGTTCCTGTTGAGTTTTCTCCTCCTGGTCTTGGATTAGAGGGAGAGAGCTTTGTCACTCCTATCTCCCCTGACGTTGCAGCCTGGTCTAGAACTAGGAATTTAGAAGATTTTCCTACCCCGGGCTCTACAATTCCTTCTCCTATTACTATTGTTGTTGTTGTTTCAACACAAACCTTTGTTCCCTCTAGCCCAATAGTCTTCTCTCAAATCCTTTGTTGTTTCATTTTCCTCTTGCAAGCTCAGTTCTGGCTTCCCCTATTCGAACTCCTTATCCTCCTAGTTCTCCTCCACCTAACATCCCTATGGTAGGTGCTCATCCCCCTGTAAACAGAATGGATGCCATAGTGGCTGCAAGGTATGCCCCTCTAATCCTACCTCAACCAATGAATCCTCTCTCTATTGGAGATTACTTGAAGTATATACCTAAATTCACTGGGGAGGAGGACATAACTGCTGAAGAACACCTTGCTACCTTCTACAGTTATGCAGACAACCTGAACATTGAAAATGAAGATGTCTAGATGAGAGTCTTCGTCCATAGCCTAGATGGTGAGGTTAGGAAATGGTTTAAGGGACTGACCCCTGGATCTATTGTTGGGATTGAAGCTCTAGATAATTCCTTCTTGAGACAGTGGAGAGATAAGAAAGACTTCATGTATTATATGACAAAGTTTGGGTCCTTGAAGAGAAAGGAAGGAGATTATGTCTCTGACTTCTCCAAAAGATTCAATAAGATGTACAACAAGATCCATGCTGAAATAAAACCATCAGAAGCCTTTGCCAAAATCACTTATGCTAGTGCCTTTGACCCTGATTTATGCCTCCTTCTTAGAGAAAGAAGAGTTACTTCCTTAGCTAACATACAAGATGCAACCCTGGAAGTAGAATCCAATGTGTTGGCAGTTAATCGGCTCAGAAGCAAATTTGACAGAGATAGGGGAAGAGGGAGATCTGAGGCCTCAACCTCTGGTTCTCCTATAACTCACCCTCAAGTAGATGAATTGACCAACATGATAAATTCTCTGTCTGCAGAGATGGAGAGAATTAAAATGGAGGGGAAGGAGACATACAGAAATCCCCAAAACATTGATAACACAGGAAACTTTAGAAGGCCGAACAACCATACTCCTTAGATTATGCCAAGGGAACAAAGGAGAAGAGATAGGGATGATTATAGGATTCAAGCCCCTCTCCAAAACAACCTGGTTGATGATGAAGAGAAGGAAGAAGAAGAGCTCGACCCTGAAATTCATTGTATTGGAGACACCTCCCCTTTTCCCTATTTGACTCAATCTGCCTATGAGGAATCACTCATGAACAATCAAATAAATGAGCTTAGTAAAGGGGGAAAATTCAGTAGCAGTCCCAATAAATATAACCTCAGTTCGAACAAGAAAGAAGGGAAGTCTGACACCCCTGATCATCCTCTCATAGCAGAGAAACCTGTGAAGCCTGCAGCAAACATGACCAAGGAAAAGAAAACTCAGAATCCCTCGCCAATAGCCAAAGACCCTGTCCCAGAGGTGAGAGAAATACTGAAGCCCCCTTCTTCTTTTAACTTTGAGCATGAAATGCAAAAGATTAGAATTCTCGTCCCCCTTTTAGAGCTAGTCAAACATGAAGATTTCAAAAGGTCCCTCTCTAAACTACTATAGTCTGGGCCACCTCAGCTTTGCACAGACTTGGTGAATCTCCAAGATGAAAATCCCATAGTCATCTTAGGCCCTATGGTAGAAGACAGAGAGGATTCATCCCCTCCCTTCTACACGTCCCTGAACATACATGATAAGGTGCTGTATAATTGTCTAATGGATTCAGGGGCTTCCCATAACCTCATGCGTAAAACAGTTATGGAAGAACTTGGGTTGGAAGTAACAAAGGCCTATCATGATTTGTACTCCTTCGATTCAAGGAGGGTGAAATGTCTTGGAGTCATCAAAGACCTGGTGGTAACCTTGTTTCATCTGCCCATGAAGAGTGTGGTTATGGACATTGTGGTAGCTAATGTTCCTCCCAAGTTTGGCATGCTATTGTCAAGATCTTGGATTAAAAATCTTGGCGGAACATTACAGATGGATCTAACATATGCTACCATCCTAGTCTTTGGAGGGGAACACAGAAGACTGTACAGAGAAGCTCAACTGGCTTACATTGTTAGTGATGAGGCAGATCCCACCAATCATCCCATATTTTCTTTTGATACTGATTTGGGATCCAACTTGTTGCAGCTCACCAACACCCCTGAGGCTCCTCTTCAATTCAGACAGCAGCCAATTAGCCCCCATGAAGATTCTTCCCCACTTACTTCTGTATGGAAAGTGTTCTTTGAAGGAGCTTCTTATAAAGATGGTGCTAGCGCCGAGGTAGTTTTTGTTTCCCCTTCTCAAGAAACCATATCTCTGTCATAAAAGCTAGAATTTGAGGCTACCAATAATGTGGCAGAGTACGAAGCTCTTGTTTTGGGCTTAAGGGATGCGAAGGACATGGGGATTAAATAAATAACTGTGTTTGGTGATGCTGAGCTGGTCATTCAATAGATCAAAAAAATTTACCAGGCCAAGCACCCTCAGTTTAGGAGTTACATAAATGAAGCATGGGACCTCATTGACAGTTTTTTCCTAGATTTCAATATATCATTTATTCCAAGAGGAGAAAACACTGTGGTTGATTCCTTGGCTACTTCAGCGAGCAATTTAAGAGTCCCTCTGTCACCTAAGCTTAGGTATGATACAAAAGTAAGACACAAGCCCTCCATACCTGACAATGTCAAGCATTGGAAGGTTTTTGAGGATGATCTTGAAATCAAAATATTCCTAGAGACTGTTGAGGAGTTTTCAGCATTGCACATTGATCAAGACCCTGCTTTTGAAGTCAACCCTTATACTGATGATCTTATGAACAAGATTGTTGATCATCATATTGTTCAGCTGCCTAGCAATCACATTCCAAAGGGACTGGTTCCTTTGGAAAGGATTTTTGATAGAAATGATGTAACAGTAAAGGGACAAATCTCAAAGGATAATGTTGATACAACTGAGTGTAACATTGACACAGAGGAGGAGCCAAAGTTTGTCAGGTTGTCAAGCAGCTTGACAAGAGAGCAGAGAGCAGAGTATGTTAAACTATTGAGGGAATTCGCTGATGTTTTTGCTTGGACCTATGAAGACCCCAAGACTTATGACACAACTATCATTGAGCATAAGATTCCCCTGAAAGAGGAGGCCAAGCCATTTAGGTAGAAGCTAAGACAAATCAATCTTATGTTGCTTCCAGTCATGGAAAGAGAAGTAAAGAAGTTGTTGGATGCCCAAATCATAGTCCCTTTGAGATATTCTGAATGGGTGGCCAATCTGGTCCCGGTGGGAAAGAAAAGTGGAGAAATCAGACTTTGTGTCGATTTCACAAATGTGAATAGGAGCTCAAAGAAGGACAATTACCCCTTACCAAAGATGGAGCATATCTTACAAAGGGTAATTGGTGCATCAAGGATATCCATGATTGATGGATTTTCTGGCTACAATTAGATATCAGTCATGCCTGAGGATAGGGAGAAAACAACCTTCACTGCTTCTTGGGGCACATTCATGTATGCCAAAATTCCCTTTGGATTGATGAATGCAGGGGCAACATTTCAACGAGCCATGGAAATAGCTTTCATTGGGGAGAAGGATCAGTTTGTGGTGATCTATCTGGATGACATAACAGTCTTTTCTAGATCCAATAAGGAACATTGTGGTCATCTGAGGAAGGTCTTCTTGAAGTGCAGAAGGTTTGGTCTTTCCTTAAATCCCAAAAAATTTATGTTTTCCATGAAGGAAGGAAAGTTGTTGGGGCATATAGTATCTGCTGAGGGAGTGAGAATTGATCCCAGTAGGGTGGAGGTGATCCAAGCCTTATCACTTCCAAGGTCCACAAAGCAGGTTCAGTCTTTCCTGGGGAAGATTAACTTTCTAAGGAGGTTTGTTTCAAATTTTGCTGAGTTGGTGAAGCATATTACATCCATGCTCATGAAGGGGAATGAAGTAAAATGGACTGCTGAACCTAGGGAATCCTTTGACCAAATCAAAAAGGCATTGACTGAGGCACATGTTGTTATCATTCCTAATTATTCCAAGGGCTTCCTGATCTTTTCTTTCACTTCCTTTGATACAGTGGTTGTTGTTCTACTACAGAAGAATGATGTAGGGCTTGAGCAGCCTATCTCCTTTTTTAGCAAATCCCTAAGGGACACTGAGATCAGGTATGACATTATGGAAAGCAACCCTATGCCTTGGTGAAAGCTCTCAAAGCTCTCAAAGCTTTTACAGTCTATGTCTTACACTCAAAAATCATTGCATATGTCCCTGCAGCTTCTGTGAAGGACATTCTTATTCAACCTGACATAGATGGAAAGAGGAGAAAATGGATTGCCAAAATCCTTGATTTTGATCTGGAAATAAAACCTACCAAGCTAGTTAAAGGTCAAGGTTTAGCCAAGCTATTGGCTGAATCCAATTGTAAAGCCTTGGGGGTTAAATTCATTAATGATTACTCTATTGATCAACAAACTGAGTTGACTCACAAAGGCTTTCAAGACAACTTACCATTAGAAGGATGCACCTGGTATGGAGACATTATATATTTTCTGCAAGAATTAAAACCTCTTGATGGAATGTCTCCATATCCCAACAACAAGGCACTGATGCTGCAAAAAAGTTCTTAGAGCCTCCTAGGGAGGACTCTATCCCCCATGGAGCCTAATGTTATCACATAAACATGTAAGGGGGTGTTTTGGTGAAAAGAATGACAAGAAGCGAGTTGAAAAACCCACTTATCCTAAGTTTTGGTGCGAAGGCATGCCATTTTAAAGGGTAGACTGATATGGACAGCCAGAGTTCACGCACCCAGATCTACGATCGAGGTTTAATTCCGGACCCCCCCCTGCTCCCCCCTTGCCGTTATGTTTTTAATGGGGGGCGGGGGGGGGGTTCCGATATGAGAGTGTGTAGGTTTGAGCGGCTAAGATTGGAGTGCTCAGATCTACGAGGCAGGTTCCATTCCATACCCCCCCCCTGGTCGTTCTGCCTTTAATAGGGGGGGGGTCCGACATGGGTGGTTTTTAATGTGGGCCCCCTTAAATTTTTTTACCCCTTACCGCTCTCACCTCCTGGCGCCATCTGTCTCCCGCTTTGCCTCTCTCTTCTGCCTGTCACATCCCCGCTCCCCTCCCAGCGTTCACAACCATGCACCTATCCTCCACTCACCGTTGCGTCATGTCCCTTTCTCTTTGTCCCTCTTATCTTCCGACACCTATTTCTCCTCCTCCGGGTCACCCATCCCAGCAACGTGTTTTCCCCCTTTGTCAATCACGTATCCCCAAGTCTTCTTCTCAGCCTCGTGTCTCCTCCACATGGCTCTCACATCTCAGGGCCCACGAGCTCTATCACCCGCATTTGTCCAACCACTTTCCCTCTGCCACATCCATCTGCATGGCCTCTCCTCATTTCATCTCCACACCAAGTTGTCAAGACACCTATGCCTGGCCAATGTCCATTCACCGCTTCATGTCAAGTGCTTTGGTCGTCATGCTGGCTCCCACATCTTCTTGTTAGCCTTGTCATGAATTCCCTAAGCAATTCCAGATGGAAAAATGAGAATGCCTCCACCTCCTTCATAAGCAGAGTTGACCGGGGCCTTACCCGATCCCAATGAAGCAGTTGATGGTGGTTGGACATCATTTCCACCATAAATGGAAAGTCCAAAAAAGGACTGCAAGCTTGTCAACTCATGTGCAGGACCATTCTAGAAAGTGATTACATCTAACCGAAGTTCACGACTGACCAGAGACTACATGCGTTGTCTGTCAGGAAACATGCAGACATAATGCCTTCAATGCACTGACTCGAACTTGTTGTTGTGGTTTTGCTTGGAGTATATACAGGCATTTTTTACATTCTGTTAGTGTTGATGGTTGAGCTAGGCTCCCAATTGTAAAGTTTGATGAAGCACTGGTTTCCCTGGTTATGTATTGGCATTTGAGACTTCTTGTTTAATGAAATTCAACTTCTTTTCACTTCTGTATACACTGTGTTAAGACACTCGGAATTGGAGGATCCAGTTGAGGGTTATTATTTTTTTGTGGCGTATAATTGATTATAGCAGCGTTTTTTACCAGTCTTGAAACAGTTCTCTGTGTTATCCTTTCTCTCTTACACTGAGTGACTCGGAATTGGAGGATCCAATCGAGTTGTTACAATAGCATTGTGATGTAGGTTTAATCACTGAGTTATTGTATCTATGTCACTTAGGCACATTTCAATGTCCTGTTTTTCTTCTATGAACTGTTGGAAGGCTAGATGCTCATAGCAGTCTCATCCACCATTTTTATCAAGTCTTCCTTCTACTCATTTTAAGCTCAACTTCCTGACTGAAGTTAGATCAAGAGCTCCCTTGCTCGTGCATGCCTGGCCTAGTTTTCTGAGTTAAAATGATATTCTCTTGGGCCAGCACCCCTTCGACCACCCCGATTTATTCATTTGTGACATATAAAACTGATGGGTATCATGCTTACTTCTGTCACAATCTAGGAGTGACTTATGGTACTAACACAACATGTTCTTAACCACTAGATTGAAAAAGAAGAAGAAGATGACCAAGAAATTGTTGTTAAATATCATTTTCCTTCTCCTGAAACTAATATAGATGTTCAACAATATTTCCGGCAAGACAAAGTGTTTCAAAGTTGTCTTTCTTCCCCTAAAAATGACGTGGTGGTCCAATTTCTAAGTGGCCTGGACATGAACGAGGATTCTAAAAATACATCTATGGAGACTCCAAGCAGCGAAAAAACAAATGAAACAGAAAGCAATAAAACAATGTCTGCCATTTCTCAACAGAAAGCAATAAAACCTTCTTCCTCATAAGCTCTCGCCTAGTCTCATCATCAAACTTCTCCTTGCCCTTCCATTCTCTATGGAATGGCTTCCTGTCTCAATCCCTCTGGGGCACAAATGGTTTGGAGAAAGTTTTAGTCTTTGGCACTGAGTCTGCCAGATCTCGAGTGCGAAGGATGGCATCCTGCAAAGTGGGAGGCCTGTATGCCTTCACCCATCCTCTCAAAGGCTCTGTGAGTCCTTCTGTGAATAGCATGATCAGCGTGGGCTCTGATATAACTATCACTGCCATGTTGAAACTCTGTGATGAATGCCTCTGATGTGTCAGTTTGTCTCAATTGGGCTAGATCCATGAAGTGTATCTCGGGATCCTTCCTTTCAAACCTGGCCATGAGCCTATCTGTAAACTCCCTATAGGAGGTTATGCGACTACGACCTAATGTCACCAGTCCATGATACCACTACTCATGTGCCTGACCCTCCAAGTATAAGGTCGCGAAACTGATGGTCGTTGTCTCGGTCATCTGGTTAAGCTTGTAATACATGTCTAGCTTCTATACCTAAGATCTGGCAGTGTATTTGGATGATCCATCGAAAGAAGGGATGGTGATTTTCCAAACTTTTCGGATGAAATCGAGGTTATGCCCCTGCTGTTGTTGTGGCCCTCCCCTCTGCGACTCTATGGGACGGTTCTTGAGTCTGAGTCCACAGTACTCGACTAAGGTCATGTCTTGATGGAAGTGACGGCCAAATTCTGCGTACTCCCTCCTATACTCTGCAATGTTGTCTGCATGAGTGGGTGGCCTCTGTGCTATCGGTGGCGGTGCTGCTACCGGGGGTGCCCTCTGGAAACTGGGAAACAAGGGTTTGGGAATCCTACTCGCAGAGGTGTATGTGTGAGAGGGTGACTAGGGTCTACTACCTGCTCATGAGTTCCCTTGTGTTGCATGCGAGACTTGTGTATCTGAGGTGCCCACTCTAGCCAATCTATCAACCACCTGTGCCAAGGATTGAGACATGGTTCGTTGACTAGCTAACATATTGTTGATAACCTGCATGAAAGTTGTCTCTGGATCTACGGGGGCCTTGCCACTGCCCTTTGGTCGCTCATATCTGTCTCCTAGCATCCTCTTTACCTCACGCTTTGCTCTTCTCTCTGCTTCTCTGTGTGCCTCTTTCTCTTCCTCTGAGCTAGGAGGAAAAGGGGGAAAATCAGGCCTATGACTTCTTTCCTTATGCCTGTTGTAAGTGACATATTCGTCGCCTACATGTTCACGACCCTCTGGGTCTTCTACTGCACTCATAGTCTTTAGTCACAAGCTGGTAGGACTAAAGCTCTGATACCACTATAATGTTCCTGACTTGGCTAGTCTAGGAAACGCTGCTAATGTGTGTGTAGGATCAATGGTTTACAACATATAAATGATCATACAAATAATAAATGCGACAAAGGACTGCAAAGTTTGTATTATGATATCTCTGTGGATTACAAAATGGTCGAATGCGGCTGAATAAACTGACAATACTCAACTAGATCAACAGATAAAGGATCTTAGCCGAAATACAAATAATCAACTAAAAGATAATACCCAGAATATGGGAGCACTACAGAATCCATGGATGCGCTCGGACTATGGCAGCTCTGACGGTAACTGTTGGAAGCCTGGAAAGTTTGCCCTGGGAGCTATACTTCTTGGAATGGCCTGGAAACTGTCCCAAATGATGCGCCCTGCTCTAGTCCTCAGTACTAGTATTTGTCGGACCCCTCTTTTGATGAATATGGACCCCGGATGGATACCCCTGGGGGAATGCACCCCTCTTCTTCTAGAAAAATGTGTCGTAGTGATTCCACCGTCGGAATCGAACGAGATATGTCTCAAAACGACCATCTTGGTCTACTGGGAAATGGGTCAGAAGGGTTTCCCTGAATCTGGTCTGATGCTCGCTCTGGAACCCCAAATGTGCTCGCCAAAAGTATCGCATGTCCAAGTCTGAAAAATGATTCCCAGTTGATTCCTTCGTCGGAATCTGATGAGGAACCAGGAAAAAGTTGTGCCTTTCTCTCCTCTCCAATGGGTCGGAGGGAAATCTCAGAATTCTCCCTGGATGGGATAAGTCGACTAAAAAACCCTCTCAGAAGCTGCGCCCTCACTTTGGATGAATGTGCCCTTGCTCTTGAACACTGTGTAAATGTTGTTGAAGAATGATGGAAGACCTGAATGATCTTCCTAGTGACAAGGGTGTGTCTCTCAACACCGAAATCAGTCACTGGTGTCTTCCTCCTGGAATCCACTGAACTATCTCTCCTAAGATGTGCCTCTTCTCCTTAATGATAAGTCATAATCTGCATAATAATGAATTAGGTCACTAACCCTTCCTTTATAGCTTTCCAAAACCCTAAATCATGTTGAAACCCTAATTCATTGTTGACTTCCAAAACCCTAAATCACTGTTGAAACCCTAATTCATTGTTGACTTCTATTTTTAGCTCATAATGACTTAAAAGCGCTTTTAACCCTTTTTAGCTCAATGGCACTTTCTGATTATAACACATGTGACTGGAGCGACCTCTAGTAACCCTATTTACCCCTCTTTGGCCCTGGCTATAGTCTAACGGGGCGATTTAGACCATTAAGCCTCCTCTCTGGAGCTCCTATTTGGAAAGGGACATTACAACAATTCAAGAGTTAAAGAAAATGCATAAGACAATGCCCATACCGGAGAGACTGAAGGCCATGTAGGACATGAAAAATCTACAAGAAGAATTGAAGACAATACAAGGAGAAAGACAGACAAGATAGACTCAGTTGGAGCCACTTCATGAGCAAGTAGAAAGCATGATAACATAGTTGGAAATAGAGAAAGGCAGACTGGCATAGGCACATTCAGAAAGTACAAAAGGGCTGGAGGATCACATAATAATGAAGGTTGTGTAAACTCTGATAGAAAAGAGTGTGCAGACAAAGACTCAAGTTGATGCACTCACAAAAAAGTTCCAGGCCTTGGAGAAATATGTGCAAGAGGCACACACGACTTGAGTGGCTCAAGACGAGCCACAAATTAGTGTTGGGGGCCTATTGGAGAAGGAAATTTTGGGGTTCAACGTAGTAAACGAGTGTAAGAGCTAAGGAATGGACCAAAGGTAGCAACGTGCACCAAGAAAGAAGTAAAAGCAACGCAACAGAAGGCAAAGGAAACAACGTGCCATGAATTAAGGGAGATCGATGTAGAGTCAAAGCAAAGAATGGTTGGATCGAATACCAACCGCGTGGGAGGTAGTTAGAAAGTGGACAAGTTGAGTCCACTTAGAATTAGGGTTTTGAGTCATTATGTAAGGGTTTTTACCCAATTTTGTAATATAAATTGAGGATGTATGAGGAAAATAGGAGGGGACCTAAGGGAGGATATTTGCATTGGTCTAGAGTATTATTATCTTGAGTCCTTTTGATAACCTTTTTGAGTAGGAGTCACAATACTAGTTTTGTTGAGAGCTATGGAGCTCAGACGGGGTCAGTTCTGAGATGAAATTGATGGTCAAGTCACAAGCTGTGGAGCTTGGTGCAACGTTGGTAAGCCTCATGAAGCATGACAAACTCTTGATGTAATACACGTAGTGCCATAATTTGATGAAGAATAAATAAAGCAGAAGATCTTTGTGGACACAGCCCAGGGAAGGTAAGCCATGGTAAAATTATGGGTTGCAATGTATCTGAATGATGTTTTTTGTTGTTTCTGCAATTATGAATGGATGATGAATGGTTAAAATAGTATTTTCTAGTGCACAATACTGATAATGTAGAATAAACTAGCTGTTAGATCTTAATGAATGGTGTAATGAGGTACATGATATGATGTATGCTAAAGTAGAAGTAGAAGAAGCAAAACAAACATCCACAATCCCTTCCATGATTGCAGACATCTACATCCTACAGTCACCCATAATCCATCTTGGGTGAGACTGCGCTATGCACTCTGTGCATGGTGTATACTTCTGGTTTACCAGAAGGGATGATGGTTTCTAGGGTTTTGTTGGAGAAACTAAGGTAGAACCTGAGTAAGCACAAACATCCAACAATCTGCAATATGTTACTGTTAGTTTTGAGTGGCTTCCCAATTTTAGTGAACTCTTTTGAGCCTTGAATTTCAAGAAGGCATGCTCTCCCACTCTAAATTATCTCTATCTTATTCCTTTTTTTAGATAACGTTTCTACCTCATGTGCAACCTTTAAGTTCTTCTTTATTTTCACCATCTTCTCTTTCATTTCCTTGAGAATATCTATCCCAATGATGGCTCCATCAACTGGGAAATACCAACTCACAAGTGTGCTACACCTCCTTCCATACAAGGCTTCAAATGCATTAATATTCGAAGATGCTAGATACCCATTATTATAAACAAATTCAACTAGATGAAGATATCCTTCCCACCTAGAAGGATTATCCATTACATACATCCTCAACATATCCTCAATCACCTAATGGATCCTCTTCATTTCCCCATTTGACTCTAGGTGATATGTTTTACTAAAATTTAAATTTGTCCCAAATCCCTTAAATAATCCTTTCCATAAATTTGATGTGAACTTGGGATCTCTATCAGAAATAATTGCCTTAGTCACACTATGTAGCCTAGCAATTTCCTTCATGTAATTTCAACAATGTTGGTTGCCCTATGAGTTATCTTTACTGGAATAAAATAGGCAACTTTTGTTAATTTATTCACCACTACCATGATGGAATCATGTTGCCTTATAGTTCTATGCAATTTAGTAATGGAATCAATAGTAACAACTTCCCATTTCCACTTAGGAATGGGAAATGGTTGTATCAATCCAACATGATGTCTATGCTTAGACTTTACCTTTTGACACTCTAAACATATAACTATCTAACCAGCCACATGTTTCTTCATGCCTAGCCAAAAATATTGGCCTCTTACAACTAGAATAGTCTTTTGATACCCTGAATGGCCAACATAGGGGACATTGTGCATTTCTTTTAGTATTGGAATTCTCAACTCTTGAGAATTTGGAACATAAGCTTTGTTCCTAAACAAGAGAATCCTCCTTTTTATCGATTCTTTCCTAATGCAATGTAATGCCAATCAATTTGTAGGAATTTGGTAAGTGTTCAGTGACATCAATATTTTGTAAAGAAATACTGATGAACTTCACTAGTTGTAACAATCACCCATCATTGCAATGGATTATACAATTAAGGCTTAAAATTTTCCTTATTCTTAAAAATTACACATTATTTTATGACATTTAAAAGGAAGAAGGATTCTTGGCAAATGAACATCCTTCCATTCAGACGAGATTATATAGTTTTTCATTAGAAAGCACCATGTACACCTTTAACTTGGCATGACTTATGATGCATCACCAATCTTTCAATAACATTTAAATTATCAAGTGGTCAACTTGATGTTGGTTGACTTGTAATCTTTGATATTTAAAAGGATAAGGATTCTTGGAAGAGGAACACCATTACATTTAGAACAAATTATATAGTTTTGCATTAGCAAGAGCCATGTATGGATTTATCTTGTCCCGACTTCATGCTGTGTTTACAATCTTTCAATAGCTTTTAAATTATCATGTGGTTAACTCAACATTGGTTTCTTTGTAATTTCAATTTCAATTGAGGTGCATTTTGAATTTCTATTCAAGAACTGGAAACATTTGGGCTTCAAAGAATTATGTTGATAAATTCAACATGGCATCATAAGAAGCAACACAATAATGTGCATTAGTTGAAATAATTGAAATTGATTTGTTTTTCTATGGTGTGAAACTCAAGAAATGATATATTATTATGATTTGTGGCATTCAATGCTTTTCTACCAAGGCTTAGATTGTGCTTTTAGAGTGTAGTCATTATAGGATTGTAGAGAAGCTCTTATATCTATTCAAATAAATGTAAATGATAAAAAAAATTATGTATTAACTTCTTATATTCTATAAATATTTGTTACCATTTCATGCGACTTATTGTATTAAGAAACATAATGCAATGAGTCCGAATTGTACTTGTTTTCAAGTTTAGAAAAAAGCTCTTACATTTTTCCAAATAAATTTAATTGACAAGAAAAATTTTGGAATTTTTTTTAATCTTTCATGGAAATTTGTTACCATTTCATGCATTTGTTGTATAAATAATGTATTAAGAAATATAATGATGGTTTTGTTAATGGGTTCGGGTTTAATATATGACAAAACTTGATTTACAAAGATTAAAACTATTTTTCCAATATTTAAGGTCTAAATAATACAATGAATATTGCCACTATCATGATCAATGTTGGTCATGATGTACATAGTGACACATCACTTGACTAACCTAAAAATGTCTTAAGATGAACAGATTTATAGAATTTGTGATATAAAGGAGGTTGAGGATGAACACCATATCCTTTGAGCTCATTCTAAAGGTATAAATTTATCTAGTTTCAACCAATTCTCAAGACCTCATTGCTTATGAAAACTCTAGTGTTTCTCAATTCTTATGAAAATTTTAATGATCTTGGTATTTTCATTGACATAATATTCTAAACAATATTTAGCTTGATTCCTTTTATTATCTAATAAACCTTATTGGTCTTAGAGATGGTGGTAAACAACATTAAGATCACTAGTATAATTGAAGAAAAAGGATAAAAGGGAATGCTTAAACCTTTTCACACATGTAATATGTTTTGCGAGAGACATGTGGCTTGAGTAAGGAGGCGATTAACAAGGGATAATTTTAAGAGAAGGGGATTTTGTTACTTGGAAAATTTATGGGAGGAGAGTGGATATAGTTATGGAATGAAGGATACAAGAATGATGAATTCATAGAAATGAGAGGGACAATGTCTTCATTTCCACCCCATGTGTACCACGTGGAAAGAAGAGTACCCAAGGTTGTTGGGTGATAAATAATGTATTTAAGCGGTTTTAAATAAGGTACCAAGATGTAAGGTGAGATTCACTCCCAATATTTAAAATTGTTATGGAGATAGCCTTACCTCTTCATGGATGTATACATTTTTATACATATATACGTAATGTGCACAAGTATGAACTATGTTCATCAGACGGATTATAACATTTTTAAAACATAATGGTTTAACTATTGAGTAAAATATCTACAACTATATAGTTAATAATTACATAGAACATAAGATATTATAATGGTTTTATATCTGAGGAACTATTTAATCAAATGTAGCCCTATAAATTGGACAACTTCATGCACAACTCCTAGTTTAATTTTCACCAAAGCACACAACCATTATATATTAGTCATTATAGATTATGTCTATTTGAACACATGGGCTTGAAGATGTGGACATCTAATGCCAAACAAAACTTTATTACTAGAATGGATACAATCATGATTACATTGAGCATTCATGTGACCACATACACAAGTCAAAGTCACATATAACACAATTATATAGGAAATTGGTTAGATATTTCAAGTTTTTGTATGATGCATTTAGGGAGTGGTGATGATGGTTACGTTCTACTCTTATCTCTTTTTTTTTTTTTTTTTATCTTATGCCTTGTTTCATTTGTTACAAGTAGAGTTTATTTTGGTCTATTTCAAGTTTTTAAATTAAGTTTTAGTTATGAATGTTGCATATAATTTTTACAAAATATTATTAGATGCTCAAGGTTTTCCTATACATGTATATCAAGAAATCCTCTAGATAATAAGGTCTAAATATTGATGTTGATATTTCACCTTCAATCCATTTGTGTGAAGTGATATCAAACTTTGTTCTCCATACCTTAAGCATGGTTTCCCCCCTCTAAAATGTAGGATCGTTAAACTTAAAGTTTCCAAGGTTCTTCCTGGGTTAACCAAGCATATACATGGATTTTTCTCTATCTATTTATTACTTGGAGCGCTTTTGGTGTGTACCTTACATAATATATAAATTGTACATTTTCTTGGAAGAAGACCTACTTCATTAGTACACAATAATTAATATATATATAAAACATGTTATATTCATTTTTCACTAATATAAATAGTATATTTGATATAGTTAACTTTTAATGTTATTTCCTTATTGCTTTCCTTATATTTGGCGAGTATATTGGAGCCCCTTTTATATGTATTCTGCGAGCTCATGTTATACCGAATAACCGTGCTTCTAAACGTGCTCCTAGATGAACAACTGACCAAGCCCACTAATAAAGCAAGATGGCTACCTGTCTTCGTATTTATTCATTAAGGCTCCACCCCGATCCATAACGATGTTCCCCCTCAATGTAACCTCGGTCTATCGTGCGGTGGTACCCTTAATGAAACACCTGTTCGGTTCGGGAAATCAATCATGGACTGGAAACTAGTGTGGGTCTGAAAGGGGACGGTAGTAGGTTAAAGTGCTACGTGCTAGGCGATATGGGGTAGGACCTATATAGTGTGAGGCTGGGCCATTAGGTATGGTCTGACCACCAAGAAGTGAATCAAGAATCTGCTTAATGATGATGAATTTGAGCCCTTCTCAGTTTTAATGTTATTTCAAGGTGGACATTATCCCATTATGGACATTATCCCATTAATAGTGTTAAATTATTTCAAAAATTTTCCTAAAGTCTAGTTACCCTATTTCAAAAGTGTCCCATAAAATAAGTTCCACTTAAAGTAAAGTAATAAAGTCTAATTAAATAATAAGTAAAATTGTCCCATGTAAAATTATTTTCTAATTTATTTATGTTTTTATTCTCATACCTCAAACATATCAAAATCTTCGACACCAATGTTTTGGTACCCACTAGATGGCTAAAATGTTGTGGGTTTTAAAACGTTGATATTGGCAATTGGAAGAATTTGACATCTTGCCCCATAACACATCCGGGAATATATAACTAGCACATAATTCGATCTCTGATCTCTCTCCATTGCAAGTGTCGCCAACGTTTCCTCCACATTGGTGGAAAGACATTACAGCCTAAAGCTCCTTATATCCAGACCAATTGTACTGGCGAGGGCCATCTTTCTCCACGCCATCAGGCTTGCATTCATGGCGCGCTTTTACCGAACCCAGTGCTTCACTAATCGTAGGGTTTTCGTGCATCAACTCTTTATTGACAATAGTATGGGATTGCACATTATAGGTTTCACACAACGCCCTGAGGCGCCATGAAAATCTCAATGGCGATTTCAGATCATTCACTTTACAAAGTTCTTTCCTCGGATTTTCGGGGATATCTTCAGGAAATCAACGATGGTATTGCGGGAATTGCAGTGATATAGAAGGAATTGGAAGAACACATAACAATGGTATTGCGGGAATTGCAGGAGTTGATCAACGATGGTATTGCGGGAATTGGAAGAACACATAACAGTCATACTCGATAATTTCGACAGAGCTATGGAAAGCTTAACATCAGCTACAATACTTTGACAGAATATGCTTAATAGAATATGCTTACTTGCAAGTGTCGCCAACATTTCCTCCACATTGGTGGAAAGACATTACAGCCTGAAGCTCCTTATATCCAGACCAATTGTAGTGGCGAGGGCCATCTTTCTCCACGCCATCAGGTTTGCGTTCATGGCACGCTTTTACCGAACCTAGTGCTTCACTAATCGCAGGGTTTTTGTGCATCAACTCTTTATTGACAACAGTATGGGATTGCACATTATAGGTTTCACACAACATTCTGAGGCGCCATGAAAATCTCAATGGTGATTTCAGATCATTCACTTTACAAAGTTCTTTCCTCGGATTTTCGGGGATATCTTCAGGAAATCAACGATGGTATTGCGGGAATTGCAGTGATATAGAAGGAATTGGAAGAACACATAACAGTGGTATTGCAGGAATTGCAGTGATATAGAAGGAATTGGAAGAACACATAACAATGGTATTGCGGGTATTGCAGGAGTTGATCAACGATTGTATTGCGGGAATTGGGAGAACACATAACAATCATACTCGACAATTTCGACAGAGCTATGGGAAGCTTAACATCAGCTAAAATACTTTGACAGAGCAAATTCTCGGATATTATTTTTCTAAGGCAGCGAAAGTGAAGTCGTGACTTATGGCCTGCATGAGTTGTGGTGATATAGAAGGCAAGCGTGGCTACTGAGATCAATATGTGCAAGGCGGAACCATTTGCTTGGCTCCTCGTTGTTCTTGCTAAACCGTTGGATTCTCTGCCACCGTACCATCGGCTTCCTGCACATAGGATCCGTGCCACGTGGAGAAGTGTGGGATCCGTACCATTTTGGTCGTACGCTCTGAAAACCAGGTCGTTCGATTTTCGACACGTGTCCAAGTTCACGTCCTAGATTTGACCCCTATATTTGTGCTACGTGGCATCTTTGTGACCGTTAGATTTGGTCATTAAATGTATGCCACGTGGCATCTTTGTGACCGTTAGATTTGGTCATTAAATGTCTGCCACGTGGCTCTATTGTAATCGTTGGATTTAATCATCAGATTGGTGCCACGTGGCGCTATTCCAGCGGTGTGATTTGATCGTCCGATCTTTACCACGTGGTTTCTTTAGGCGCATCGGATCTAGCCGTCCGATCCCCGCCACGTGGCTCTATTCCAACCGTGAGATCTCTGCCACGTGGTTGTTTATGGCGTGTCGGATCTGGCCGTTCGATCGCTGCCACGTGGCTGTTTATGGCGCGTCGGATCTGGCCGTCCGATCTCTGCCACGTGGCTGTTTATGGTGCATCAAATCTGACCGTCCGATCGCTGCCACGTGGCTCTTTAAAGCACGTTGATCTGATGGTCGGATCGCTGCCACATGGCCCTTTTAGGCGCGTCGGATCTGGCCTTCCAATCTCTGCCACATGGCTGTTTATGGCACATCGGATCTGACCGTTCGATCGCTGCCACGTGGCTGTTTATGGTGCGTCGGATCTGTCCACGTGTCAACAATCAACATGCCATACGATGAAAATGGTACGGATTGTACTCCTTCTAGCTCCACGTGGCACAGATCCGAGAGCTACGGTGGAACAGAGCCGACGGTTCTCGTGGCTAGAATCAGACGGTTTAGCAATGAGCACGTGGCACAGATCCGAGCTTTCGGGGACGTTTGGGCAGACTCCACGGTGGCACAGATCCAGGTTTGGGCGACGGTTGGGCAAGCTCCACGCTGGCTCTGATCGAATTGGGCATGGGTAGCATTCTGCACTTAGTCACATTCAAATTGACGAGGTCGTCATAGATATGAACAATCTACCCTTCGATTCACTGGATGTATCTACACTCTTATTTACAGTGGCACGAGTGTATCTACGGGACTGTAACTTGACAACCACTAGCCGTCAAATTCACGAGGGACTGATGCTACGGGAACTGGAATTTGATGGATAATAGCCATCAAATACGATCAAAACTCCAACGAACCCATCATCAAACAACATTCAGAAATTGAATCTCAATATATATAGTTGAATTGCACGCCAACAATGATGTCATTGTTTGTGGGTAGGAATTCGATGCCCACTTCGATTAAGAAAAGAGGCATAAATCACTGTTTGGAATTTTTTAAAAGAAATTAGGTGATAAATTGATTTTTAGTTCTTGGAAACACTCTGTCAGATACAGGGCCCAAATTTACAGTTTGAACAATATATTGTTAGATTTGTAATTTCGATCATGGCAAAGCGCAATTATCAGTAAATCAAGGTTTCGGATTTCCAAGGTTTAGATTACCTGCAAGGCTGACATCGCCAACCCTCCCCAGGTCGCCCAGCTATTGGGCCCGTCCACATCTTGGTGCAGGAGTGTTGGACGCCAAGTATCCATGCCTCACCCAAACCTCCGAGGAAGACTGGAACTGGACTTTCCAACTGAACTGCAAGGGAGCGTTTCTTTGTAGCAGAGAAGCCGCTTCTCTGACGTGAGTTCAACGTGTTTATTTCACTCTTCATAAATAACTTGCGAGACCAATTTAGGAGCCACTCTTTATTATTATTATTATTTTTCCGTCAAACTTGTTTAGATACAATATATAAGTAACATCTATGAATGCATGTGGTGTGTATGTCCATGGAGGTTGCTTTATTTTGGGCACTATAGTGTGGCCTTTTATTTTTATCACTTTTGTGTGATCTTTTCTTACATTGCAAAATAAAAAAAGAAAAATAATAAATTATATTTTATCATATTTGTATTATGATTTTGTAAATTAAAGGTTTTTTTATTTAATGTATTAAACTAATGGTTTAATTTAAATTTTAAAGATTTTTATAAAATATTTAAATCTTTTCATTATTATTGTAAATATTATATTAATTTTTGAATTATAATTAGAATTACATACATATCTTAAATTTTAAAATATTATTATAAATATCATGTTAATGTGATTGTATTGTTCCATATTAAGTGATCTATACTTACTTTATAATACATCTATAATGTGTATAAATAATTGATATTGTTTATCAATCACCCGACCGATAAATAATAAATAGAAATTAGATTGATTATGCAATGATTATTCTAGGGATATTAATTAATGAAAAAAGCATGTGGGGAAGAGTGAGGGTTTGAACATTGTAGTTTCCCTTGGTGTCATAGTTGTTCAATGGTTTCCCATAGTTTTATGACTCTAATCTTTGGTCTACCTGGACTGTTGCTAAGTGTGTTGCTTCCATAGATCATCAATGCAATGACATGTGCAACATTTCATCCATGTGTTACCCATGAATTCACACATGTGTGATACTTGACAAATGGATTATGTGATGCAAACTTACTTGATGTGTTCAATGCATGCATGGGCCCAGTGCTAAGAGATTTATGAAAACCTACATCTACATGTTGAATAAAAACTTATAATTGTTCTGTTTTGGCCCTTTTCATCGGAATCCGGTGACATAAATCTTGACGGAATAATAGTTTTATGTTGTTTAAATTACATTTTTGAATGCATAAATAGATTTAGCGTGTTGAAAAACCCTTGGGGCACTCTGATTATACATACTTAGTCCCTCGAATTTGAATATCCAACAATTTCTTGCTGGATTTCAGGAAAATCTAAACAAAAAAAATCGTCAGAAAAGGGACAAAACATAAAAAGATTAGACTACGGCCAATACAGTGCCCATAACTATCTTTTTTCTTCTTTGAATGGTTCATGGAATGGTACCTCTTCCCTAGGATTGAAGCCTAGAGCTACCTACAACCTAGCATGAACTTTCGCCCCTTATCCTACTCCCATAACTATGACATGTACTAAAACAAGGAACAAGGTAGGTTGTGTATTAAATTTGAATAGGCTAGCATATGCCAAATGCAACCGAAATAGAGCTTCCAATAGAAAACTAAGCCATATGTCGTGTTTGTACTCTATTGTATATTATTTCATGGTTTGCATTTTTTTAGTAAACCAAGTTAGAGTTTCTTCACTTTTGGTGGATTAAAATTGCTTGTTTGCAAATATGAGATTTGTTGCATAACATTTTAGAAGTGTTTAATGACTATGGTGCAGAATGTGGCTATTTTTTGTGTGTTATAATATGCTAGTAGTATTTATAGTGTAGAATGCACTATCACGATTATACTACATAATTACAAGTTATAATTATCACAACTTTGTTCCAAGTATTATTGTTTCCCAATGAATTAACATTTCTATGTCAGAAGTAATTTTTGACACTGTGTGTGTATGGTATAACTTAGGGGTATAATCTACATTCATTATGCTCTACTATGAGATGTTATTGAATTACTTTCCATAGCTAGTAGTTGACTTGTTGGGCTTTGAAATGCATGTGTTTTAGCTCGCACACTGAGCAATGTTCAAAGAGATCAATTGATGACACATATGTTGTCTCAAGAATTCAAAAACATAGTTAAATATATTTCTAAATAATCCTAAATCTGGTGTTTATATGTTTTGAATACGATGATATGACTAGCGCATATTTACAATAGAAATAATATACACAGGAGGTGTGTTATTTTATAGAGTTGTTCCATAGATCAAAATTATGTAGTGGAATTAGAGAGGTCGTGATTGGTTAACAAGTCACTTATCACATTATTAGTCATTTACCCATAAAATTACATGCTTTCCGAGTAGTTTTCTAAAAGTGCCTAACTTCTAACACATGTTTCTCTTTTGCATTCATTATCTTGGCTCAAAGCATTTGTAATCCTTATATTTATCACTAAATACATCTATTGTTAACATTATAATTGTTACATGAAATTCCGTTGTCATTTTGGACACCACTTTGTAGATCTTATATGGGAGGATCAAAAGAAAACTACCAAGGATTCAAGTAGTTCATTTTCAACCAAATTGCAGTTTGTTAAACAATCTAGCATTGATTATCCTTGCTATATGTTGGATTATGACTCCAACTCCATTTCACTTCAAATAGTTTCTTGCTTCCTTTTTGAAACCATTTGCTAAAATTGAGAATGTTTAAAGTTGTAGCCTAAAAAACATTTAAATTGGCATGTCACTTGAAGAAGCTATTTAATGTTGGTATCAAGCATTGTAAGGTGATGCATGGTAGATGTTTCAATCTGGAATATATATGGACTTGTGCATGCTAAACTATACTCAAAATATAAAGTAAATGAATGAAATAAATATAGTTAGATTTCCAACAACGAGATCAAGAAGAGATTGAAGCATTTGAAATCTAGGCGAGTTGTATTCAATACATCAAGTACCTAGAATGGAAACATGGATTGTGATTTTTTTTTTTTTGTTTCTTTGTGTTTTCATTATAACTTAAATTGTTACAAAATATACAAAATATACAAAATATAAGTATTTCCATGCATCTTTTTGTTGTTTTTATGCTCTATATTATGTATAGGGAAGGAGCATGATCATGATTAATGATTAATGGTCTATAAGGAATTTTACATGCATAAATACAATAAACGAGAGAAAATATATAAAAAAAAAAAACTTAACTAGAAAGCAAATACAAGGACTAACTTCTATGCAACATACCCTTGTTATAAAGAGGTAAGTAAAATGGTTTCTCAGAAGTGGAAMGAATATGCGATGTGTCAAGTGAATATAAATCCATCTAGCTTAGTCACATGTCTAAAAATAAAATATCTTATGTGATTTCATGTAACATACCCAACCTACTAAAAATGGAATTAAAAATGCCCCATGCATATAAAATAAACCAAGGGGCAACATGATCCAAGTGGATATTGGTGGCCACCCACCTATTCCAACTATCTCCTCTTGACAATTTTTAGTTCAACACGTTCTTTTGTAATTCTTTGTAATTGTGGGTTATACACTTCCGAGGATGTATGAATCCCTACAAAGATTCCAGGTGGATATTGGTGGCCTCCCACCTAATACAGTTGGCTTATTTTTTATGTTTTCATGTTAGTACTTCTTTTTGTACTTCCCAGGGTCATTTTGGGGACCTAAACAATGTTTTTGTGGCTTGCCACAATCAACTATAGACGAATTCARAGTTTGTTGACACAATGTGTAGTTCTCGAGAATACCTTTCCAATAGGCTATCAGATGCCTAAGGTTGTATGCAAAAGTTACGACCCCAGGAAGTTGAAATACCAACTTACCCATCGGGGCCCACATAACTTTTGGCGTTTCATCTCCTATAGGTTTTTGGATGTCTAGGGATTTGAAATTTATGAGTAATGTTAAAAAGGCCTCTGGAGTCTCATTGTAATCATTCTGCTCAGAAGGATGCACATAGCAGCCACATCTCTTCTTAGAGATAGCTATCACCATTCAAGCAAGTTGTTTTTAGTTATGCAGTTTTACAGTTTCATCCTATTTTATTTATTGAATAAAAGCTATTTTTCACTAGACATCTGTTGTTGTTCTCAGTATCTCTGTGTTATTGTATTTAGTCTGTTATTCTTTTTGTTCCACCCATAAATCTGGATCAGTGGTATCAGAGCAGTCTGCTCTTCATTTATTTTTCTTCGTGCATGTCCCCGACAAGATCTGGGTACAAGAAGTCGGGACTCGAACCAGTTGATCCTTTGCAAGATTGGCCACGTTGATCCCAAAAAGAACCCATGGAGGATGAGAAGAAA
>JASDQU010104148.1:266059-283998 GCA_032191745.1 Picea mariana | reverse complement strand
TGGAAGATCACATTGAGAATCAACAACAAGTTCTCCAAATATTAAAGGACAACCTGACCATGGCACATAATCGCATGAAACAACAAGCAGATCAACATCGTAGTGAAAGAAGTTTTGAAGTAGGGGATTGGGTGTTTTTAAAACTACAACCATACAAACAGAGGTCCCTCAAGCAAGCCAAGAAGGATAATAAATTATCACCAAAGTACTATGGCCCTTATAAGGTGTTGCAAAAGATTGGTACTATGGCATACAAATTGGAGTTGTCTGCATCTTCATGAGTACACCCAGTTTTCCATGTTTCATGCTTAAAGAAGGTTATAGGCAACAAGATCCTAGTTCAAACTATATTGCCAGAAATTGACGAGGAAGGAAAAATCATATTGGAGCCTGAAGCCATCACTGACACAAGAATTTGCCAGCTGAGGAATAGATCTATTTCAAAGTATCTCATTAAATGGAGGAAACTACCAGCTGAAGATTCCACTTGGGAAGATGCGTCTTTTATACAGAAGCATCCGAAGTTACTCAAGCGTTGCGGACAACACTTGTCTCAAGGGGAGGGGCATGTTAAGCCCTAATATTGGCTCATTGCCCCTTAATTGGCGCATATTATATTAGTAATGTTATTTTATTTATGTCGGCTTTAGGCCATTAGTTGTAATTATACCTCCTAGTCTCCTATATATACCAAGGAGACATTTTCATTTTGAATCATCTTGTACTTGAACATTTAAGTGGGGTAAAAGGAGGTTGCCCCCTTGAAGAGGCTTATTATCTGAAATTATCTCTTTTTCAAGGCGTTGAGTACTTTTTCTGAGGTTTTTCTATGCTATATTGATAATTGGTTCTTAACATAGTCGTTGTATTTGCACCATGCAACAAGCTACCAACCCTCGGATCTGCACCAGGTGGAAAGCTACCAACCCTCGGATATGGCCATCAAATTTGCACCATGTGGCCTGCTACCTCTGTCATATTGGGTCATCAGATTTGCGCCATGTGGCATGCTACTAGCCCTTAAATATGGCCATCAAATCTGTGCCATGTGGCATGCTACCAGTTCTCGGATCTCTTCGTTGGATATGTGCCATGTGGCAAGCTACCAGTGCTCGGATCTACACCATGTGGCAAGCTACCATCTCTCAGATCTGGATGTCGGATCTATGCCACATGGTAATCCTCGAGCCCTCGGATTCGACCATCAGATTCTCACTATGTGGCGTGCTACGAACCCTCAGATTTGCACCATGTGGCAAGCTACGAACCCTCATATCTACACCATGTGGCAATCCTCAAGCCCTCGGATCTGGCTGTTAGCCTCTTTGTAATCAAATTATTATGCATGAGTGTAGCTGACACATCTCTTTCTTCAGGGATAAGCTACCACCATTCTAGCTAGTTTGTGTGCTTTGCAGTTATAGTCTCTTGTATTCCATTCACACATTTCACATTTTATAACTTAGAAAGAGTAAAGTCACCCATAACTCAGTATAAGGTTCTTATAGCATGGTAGAACAATTACATGAGTGGAGATATTTTTGTCGCACCTAGGGTGGAGAATTGTGCTTACATGGTTGATCTTATTGGTCCTTGTTCAAAGATTCACTCCAATCTTGAAAATAGTTATGGAGATAGCCTCACCTCTTCATGGATGTGTACATTTTTATAAATATTTGGTCCTTGTTTCAAGGTTCACTCCAATCTTCAAAGTTGTTATGGAGATAGCCTTGCCTCTTCATGGATGTATACATTTTTGTACATATATATGTAATGTGTGCAAGTGTCAACGTGTTCATTGGATGGGTTATAACGTTTTTAAAACAAAATGGTCTAACTATTGAGTAAAATATCTACAACTTTACCCGTTCAGTGAAAAGGTACATAGAACATAAGATATCATAATGGTTTTATATATCTGAGCAAATATTTATTCAAATGTTGCCCTATAAATTTGACAACATCATGCACAATCCTTATTTTAATCTCCACCAAAGCACATAGCCATTATAGATTGTGTCTACTCAGACACATCTTCTTGAAGATGTGAACATCTAATGCCAAGTAAAACTTGATTACTAGTGTGGATACAATCATGGTTACATTGAGCATTCATATGACCACATCCAAGGGCCAAAATCGTATACAACACAATACATGAATTCGATTAGATATTTCATGTTTTTGTATGATGCATTTTAGAAAGTGGTGATGATTGTTACACTCTTGTAGCTTTGAGTCTTCCAATCTCTTTTTTTATCTTATCAATTATTTTATTTGTTACACAAAGAGTTCATTTTATTTGTTACACAAAGAGTGTATTGGTCTTGATTTTATAGACTCAACAAAATGCTAATGTTTAATAGAGAATACAATTACTAACTCTTAGTGCACCCAACCTTAACCTTCAAGTGAAATGTAAAAAAGCACGTGTAGCAGCCTTAACCTTCAAGTAAAATGTAAAAAAGCACGGCATACGCCTACCCAAAATAAAGCAAGCTCCATGTACATGTATTCATGAATGCTACTTATACATTTTATCAAAACCCAAAATAAAACAAGCTCATGTACATACATACATGCTACTCAAGCTAAAAGCCAAGCAAATATTAAACTCTAATTAAATTTTAAGAAAGCAAATATTAAACTCTAATTAAATTAAAAAAAAGCAAATCTTAAACTCAAGCGAAAACTAATGCTCTTCCGGTTGTATGATTACATCCACTACTTCCATTCCATAGACTTAGTCAATTCATTGAGATTGTTGTCTTTTGAGTGAAATTGACAAAAATTGTCTGCTACTACTGACTTTTGGTGATGATACGAATTCTGAGATAGTAGTGTTATAGTAGGGTTTCTATTATTAAACAAAAATGAATGATAAAGTAAAAGTTCATCATCCATTTTGGATTTGCCAGGTTGAACGACTCCATTTCTCCTTCTCAATCATTCCCTGCACCTCTTAAATCCATCCATAATTATATTAACATTGATATTGCAGTGGATTTATGTCCACAGAATTACGACCCAGTAGACATATGAACATGCATCCTCCGGGTAACCTAGTGACAGTAACACAGTAATGCATCCATGAAGAAATTAACAGCACAGTAACAAAACCCTGACAGGGAATAATACCTTTACAGAGCATATAAAAAAGCACAGGCACAGAAATGTTCATTTTTCTGCCACAAACTTGAGACGTTTGTATTTATTTTAAGAATATAGATCTATTAATCCCGGAGAAAGGCACAATCAAAAGGGAATATAGATTTAGTTATAGTATATACCACTGTATAAAAATAGTTAGCCCATTACAATCATTGATCGAATGATGATTGATAATCAGTAACAATCAGGATACCAATAGAGCTTGTCGAAGGGAGCGATGGAGGTGAAGGAGACAATGTTGTTCTACTTTAACCTCGTTATCAGTTGCCCGATGCATTCGGCAAATGTATCATTCGACAGTGACCAGACTGAACATAATCTAACAACTGAGCCATCCGATTATCTACGACTGCGAGACACCACGTGTCGACGATCGAACGGCCTTGATTTACAGTCATAAATGGGCCTCGTGTCGAAAATCGGACGGTTTTGATCTAGGGTCAACAGAGCACCACGTGTCAACAATCGAACGACCCCGTTCTACGACCTAGAATGACACGTGGCACAAATCGGATGGGTCAGATTTACGACCAGGAGATCCCCACGTGTCGACGATCGAACAGCTCAGATCTACGCCCTGGAGAGCGCCACGTGTCCAAAATCAGATGGCCAAGATCTACGACCTGGAGAGCGCCACATTTCCATGACTGAATGGCCAAAATCTACGGCCTAAATAAAACCACGTGTTGACAATCAAACGGCTCGATTAACAGAACATACAATGAAAATGTTACGGATTTTACACCTAGCTCCACGTGGCACAGATCTAACGCCTAGGAGACGGTCCTCGTGGCGCGAATCGGACGGTATATTGTGCAAAGTTGCAGAGATAACTTCAATAACCTGTCGTTTAACTCGATTCACGGTCATCATCTCATTATGTACTAATTTAGAATTAACGGTTTTGATGGTTAAACCAGATTTGAGACTTAGTGTTGGAAGCTTTTCCAGCATGAGTGTCTTGTAGGTGCTGTGCTCTATGATAAAACAGAGATGTTGTATTGCTTGGGTATGGGCAAGCAACCGACAGAGAGCACACGCCTGGCCCAAATGGGCTTCCCGAAGCCCTGGATTGCTGCTGAGAGCTTCCATGAATTCTTGGTTCGCTTCCATATATTTCTTCACCTTGAGCATATCGTTCCCTCTCTTCACTTTTTCGAATCCAATAACTCGCTTCTTCACTTCTTCAATCTGTTGCAACTTCGTCTTCACAATGTTTGAATATCGCAGCGTTCTTCTGATAGGCGATCTACATTGAGGTCTGCATAGCAAATAAATTCAGAATATTCATATATTAATTAGAGTCGAAAGACACTGCACAACAAAAATAATTTGTGATATGTATATTACAAATGACAGAACTTTCCACTGCTTTAGCTTCACTGCAGTAGCACCTGCGTTGTCCATGTCCACAGTCTACGAGCTCCACAAACCTGGCAGATCGATCACACTTGTCTAGAGCCATCTGTGTTATGTCATCCGAATTCTTGGGAGGGAAAATCCTGCAAACCCTGGGGCAGGGCTCCCGGCATAGACCTAGGCAAGGATGCCCACAACTTAGATTTTCTTGCCACGGTTGGTTGCAACGAGGCCTGGTGCATGTTTCATGGCAGAGGAGATCACAAGAATGATGCTGGCACTTCCATTCACATTTTTCCATGCAAAGCGTGCATAAGCTTCCGCATATAAGATCGCAGCTACGATGAAGGCAACGTTTTTGGCAAGTATTTTTGCAGGGAGGACAGATCTCAGAGCAATCGGCCATGCACCGGTGGCCACGTGGAAGAGCCCTGAAGCACCGTTCCAAGCAGGGAATGTGTGAAGTACCTTGCTTGCATGACCTGCATGTTCCTCTGCAAATATGTGAAGTACCTTGCTTGCATGACCTGCATGTTCATGTTCCTGGCCTCAGGACCTTACCACAGGGCTGATCACAAATAAATTTATTGGAGTCTTCAGAGCATGGCAACGTTGCCCGATGTCCACATTGCAAGACTTTGATAACATTTGCTTTACAGGGTCTGCAAGGT
Source organism: Picea mariana (assembly GCA_032191745.1). Classification (NCBI taxonomy): domain Eukaryota; kingdom Viridiplantae; phylum Streptophyta; class Pinopsida; order Pinales; family Pinaceae; genus Picea; species Picea mariana. The sequence continues at coordinate 278,797 of JASDQU010104148.1, read as the reverse complement.
CTTCGACTTTTTGGTTGGAAAAATGGCATATCTCCGTGCATCTGGCAAGGAGGACAATATGTGGGGAAATGGCATATCTCCGTGCACTGATGACCACATGTCACGCATTTTTTCGGACAAGGCTTGGGGCATATGATTCAGTCATGGTCAGATGGATGACACTGCCTCGGGCAAGCATGGCCGCATTTTAACTGATATTCACATGGTCTTCTGCAACCTCCGTCTTCCATTTGTCTGAAATCTTTAATCCACCAGAGATAATATGATAATATGGTAATTGCTCCTCACCAGAGATAATATGATAATATTGGATTCTTCTCCTTGATAATTATCCACAGAACAAACTCGAGAAGTAGGTGAAGCGACATCATCTATCTTCTCGTTTGGGCTATTCCTGGGACAAAGGCGGTCACTGAGGTGTGTTTGAATTTCAGTCATCTGGCCTTTATACATTGTCAGAACTATGTCTCAGAAGATAAACTCAAAGTTTGCTTATGTTAATCTTGTTGTTGGTATCCACGATCTGGGATTCCATGGCTTGGTGATCTAAGAAAAACACATCATGTCTAATTCCTTTGGTGTTTTCATACTTGGTCACGCTACAGTGGTCCTGCAATGAAGGATAGATATCAGATATTAATCTTGAAATTGCGGGTCTCATTCTTCTCTGGCATCTTAGGGTTACGTGCTCGATCCCTTGTCACAAGTAAAATTGATGGTAGATTCACACTGTACCAGCTCTGGTTGGCAGTCACTACCCCTTTTTAATACCACGAGATTTATGTCATTTTATTACTTCCACTTAACATTTTTGACAACGTGTTTGTCTAAAAATAAAGAGGCCGGGAGATAGATTAAGCTTTAAGAAAGGTGGGAGAAAGCCCAATTTACTATGATCATGTCCGTCTTATTATTTTCAAAATAAAAATAAAAATGAATGAATCAAATTGTATTCTTAAGTCTTGTTTAGTTGTGAATGACATGAATACTGCTCTTTTATAACATTGCCATTGAAGTCTTGTTTGGCTATGAATGACATGAATACTGCTCTTTTATAACATTGCCATTGCCATGAATGTAGTTCTGTTATAACATGATTTCTGAGGAAGCATGAATAGACCCTGTGAAATGCCCAAAATGACACTATCTGTGTATGTGTTGGCATTCTAGTTAAATCAATTTCTTAGGTAGGGTAATGCCCATAGATGCTTGATGAAATTATGTTGGAAAATCATTTTGAATACAAATGTTGTTTCCCAACTTTGTATGTCATTGTGCGTCATAGTATTTTGGACAAGATTAATGTGAAGAATGAAAGCAGGAGAAATCCAACTCTGTAAGCGTATGTCTCTCTATGTTTTATGCTTCCAATCACTCTGTATTGAGGTTACACACTATGTTTTTCTTATGGGCGTGATTTGCACTTCCTGCTAACTGTGTGAATTCACTTAAATGGGAAAGCAAAATACAATCCTTGGTTGGTTGATTTTGAACCATTTTCAGCATGCCTTGTGCAAGGGAAACATCAAGACAGTTTGCGCTTTTTTTTTAATGTTTTTATGTATATTCTTTTGATGGCTTAAATCATATTATACTTCGAGCTGAGACAGGGATGGTGAATGTGTGAAAAGAATCCTACTCCAGACTCTTTTATAGAACCATTACACTCAGTACCATGACAACAATGACATTTGTGGGCTTACCTAATAGATGGAATTGATGGCCTTAGCTTGCTGAAAATTATTGTCCATTTATGTTTTTTTTTAACAAACTATAGATTGAAACTATCATTGAAATTCTCTCGGTTGTATCTTGCTCTCAAAGTTTTTATCGAAGCCAATCAAACTACAATCATGGGAATTCTTTGAGCTTGCAAATCGATTATTTTTGAAAGATACCACTCATATATTGGGGCTTTCACTCATATACCTTGTCGCTAACTTCATTTTGATTTGATGTGTGGCAAAAACGTCCTTGCTAGCTTTTCTTCAACTATGACCAAGTTCTGGTCTATTGGGAATTTCTTATGTACGTATTATCCTTTTTTCTAGAATTCTAGTATGTGTCTTCCCAACTTGGCCTAGATTTCATTTGGAATACCCCTGAACTCACCCAACCCGTGTGACCTTGTGGGCTGAGCTCTTTTAAGTAGAAATTGGAAGTAGAAAATAGTTGAAAATATGCTAAAGATAACAATGATTGGTTTTTCTGCATTGAAATTGATGGAAAAGTTTTGGCATGCATTGATACTTAGAAAAAATTGACTTTTCTTTGAATAAATGAATAAGTTTTTGTTTGACTTTCCCAACCATGAAGAACTAATATGAAATCTGTAATCTGTTGTGAGTTTGATAAAAAAAGATTTAGAATGCAGGTGACTTATTAGTAATAATATCTTGCATGCAAATGAAAAGATATAAAGAGGTAAAGTTTGAGGAATTGATGTTGCTTAAACACTTGTTTTACTATCTTTAAAATTCTCTATGTTAAAATTTTAATCATAAGTTAGTTAGTTTACCTAAATGTTATATAGTTACATGACATTTATGGTCTTCTTGTATTATATATGTACGTCTATGTATATGATTATTTCAAGCATTGATGAATATAGAATATGTCTTTTCTGCCAATGTTTATTTATCTCTGTTCATCATGGTTTCTTGATGGTTTCTTGATTGCTTCAGTTATTTCCATTATGTTTCTGTTGTTTTCTTCATTATGAATCTAATAGTGGTATTAGAGCATTGTGATGCCTATATGTGCCTGTGAAGAAGTTCTTATGATACCTCCCTCCCATCTGATGCGCTAGCAATCTGTAAATAAAACCTACCATTTGGTTTTTTATTTTTATTTTTCCACTGGTTCGATAGCTTGAGGAGAGGGACGTGTAGCCAATCTGTTCGCACGCAAGAAGATGTGAAAATGTGAGAAGTCGAACCGGGGAGAAGCGTGAATATGTGAAAAATCCCAAAGTGAGGCATTGATTTGATCCTGTCAAAGGAAGAGCCACGAGAAAGAACGCTCTCTAGAGAGATTCAAAGCTTGCTGCATCAAAGGTTTGAGACATCTAATTGAGGTAAATTGTTTGCAATTTATATTGATGACTGTATGAATTGAAGTTTTGTGTAGAAAGAACATTGAGATTCTTTAGGAGAGGAAGATAATTACTTTGGGAAAATGATTCTTTCCCTACAAAAGGAGACACACCAGAGCTTGATTGTCCATGGTCTATATCATACGACCAGTCCATGGAATCCTTTGGAGAAGATAGGGCTTTTAACTGTCTCCCTAGAATAAGTATTGTGTGCCGACAATCTTCTCTACAGTGGCAGCGATCTCCCTTTGATGTCCAGTCTTTAAATTGTTATCTAGAACCGATGAATGGGAACATGCCAACTGAAGGAGACATATTGAGGATTGGTTTTAATTGAATCTTTTGGCTGAGGCGCTACTTCAGAGGGATTGGTATTTGATGCATTTAAAACTAAGAGCCACGGGTTTAGTACAGGGAGTCGCCAGGTCAAGTAGCCACCAACATGCACGAGAAAGCCGCCAGACTATTTATGATCAACAATTCAAAAGATGCAATCATTCCTCTGCATTCTAGGCATGTTGATAAGCCACGTAGTTTATATTTCATTTTTAAAGACCAGCGTTATCTTTGCGATCAATATATTTGTTGGGAGAATTGTATTCGCCCTTCTCTTCTTGCCCTCAATAGAATTCAATATGCGTGAGAAGTATTTGTGAGACCACAGAAATGTACGAAAATAAAAATTGTAGTATGTGCTGGAATTTGCCCGTTTGGTGTTGTGTGGTTGGCTGCTCGCGAATTAAAAAAAAGAAGAAAACATGTGGACAACCATTTTGAGTCTAAGACTTGTCGTGAATTAAAACAAGGCTGCGTGGCAGCACAATCCCTGCCAACAAGGTTAGAAAGAAAATTGTGGAAAATGGGGTCGAATTGTAAATGAAACGGTGTTGGGTGCAAAATGTATATTACGGAAATGTTGTGTGCAAGATGTATATCACGGAAATGTTGGTTGGTAGGCAGAGCACCGTCTATTTTTGGAAAGTATATAGAAAACCTATATATTTTTTTAAAGTATATAACGAAGTAAAAATTTGTTTACAGTGGAAGAATAAATTTGGAAATTTAAATGCTTTTTCCATATGGACTTGTGAAAGATAAAAATATATGATGACATAAAATTAATAAGAGATAAGGAATATAAAAATTAAATGTATTTGTGAACATGGGATATAAGTAAATGACGGTTGCATTGTTGAGTAAATGCATTTGCCATACAGAGTGTTGAAGGATAAGAATAAAAGTTAGTAACATATTAAAAATTAAATCCATTTGTCATACAGATTGGTGAAAGATAAGAATAGAGTCTATAACATGTAAAAATTTAAAAGCATTTTTATTTGAAATATGTCAAAAAATAAAAGTTTGTTACATACTACTGGAAATTTTGAAATATACAAAAAAATTAAAGTCTGTTACAGATAAACTGGAATTTCAATGTGTTTGTCATGTAGGCTGGGATTGGGGCTCCCACGAACTATTAGAGAAATACATACAAGAAACAGGATTGTGGAAAGAAGATGTGCAATAGCTGCAAAATAAAATAAATGGAAATGTATAAGTGTTTGCCTATACATGTGTATTTAAGAAACTAGAATAACTAAGTTGATAAACAAAGAAGGATGTGATGAGTAAACTTACAGTGAGGGTAAATATGAGCCCTTTGGCTATTTGCTTTCGGATGTCGTTTCATTGATGTCGTCGATGATTGCGGTTTCAAGGATGTCCTCTAGGGCTGCTGGAATGCTGACAACTGCCTGTTGCCTTTCGTCGGCGTCCTGTTTCAATTGCCTTTCAAGCCATTCTTCAATGTAGCCTCTCATTGGGGCAATGTTGATCTCATTTCGGATTTTTATGTTGAAAAGATCATTTTCTAATTCTTGAAAGTCGATAGAGAGATTAGAGAGAGCCCGATGAATTTCTTCATTCTGTATTGCATATTTGACTAGCCAGTCGTGGACGTGAGCTTGATCAAGTTGAAGGATGCTGTAAAAATTTTGCAGAGACAAGGTCTTAAACATAGCAACCTGTTTATCGAACTCTTGTCTGGTTAAGGGCAAGCAGTTTGCGATTAAGTGGGGGTCTTGGAAGTCGTAGATTTTCCCGGCTAAGTCTATATTTGACGGTTTTGTGAATAATATATATTTCTTCGATATGGCTTGTTCACATGACTGAACAATGAGATGTGAGTTATTTACTTTTTCTTTCCAACATGCATTCAATTGACTGATGCAGTTTTTGGATGGAAGGTCTTCTTCTCTTCTTTTTGTTTTTGTCATATTGTTGACAATCTTGCCAAAAGGGATGACCATTTTTGAAAAGAAATTTTCTTCATCTTTTAATTCGGCCTACAAAAGCTAGAGCAAGCTATGTGCCCCGATTCCAAGGGAAGTGATGGTTTGTGATATTTTCCACGCCTCAGTAACCAGTTCCACTCTTTTTTTGATATTGTTCTCCACATATCCTTTACATGATGCGAGCAGGGTGGAGGATGCTTTTACATTGGGTGCAGGGGTGCCAGACATGGCTATTGCCAAAGGATCGACAAGCAATGGCATAGGAATGAAAGCATCTTCCAATTCCTTGATTTGGTCCTTCAGTCTGGCATTCTTGGTCTCGATGCCTCCAATGGAATCATGAAGTGCTTCTTCGGTCACGGTGTGAAGTTGATAGATTTGGGACGGCCGCATGTTGGCAACGTCAACCTCTGAACGAGATTTGTCTTTCTTATTTTTAACATTTTTTTCCTGAATTATCAATTTTTTGTTCCGGCTATCAAAAACAGCACTCTGGAACACAAAGGATTCATCTTCGTCAAAATTTTCAGTAACGGATATGTCCATTGGATGGCTATGGTGGATGACGTATTCGGGCTGATCAAGGAAGAGGATCATGGTATCCAGATCAGTGTCAAGTTCCATGTTCTCACTCTGAATTTCCGGCTCTTCTGCCTGCTCCACATTTTTTTTTTCTCTTCTTCTCTACTGGAAGCTTGTGAGAACTATCAATTTTAGATTGAGGAGGGTCGTTATCTGCTCCTTTGTTTGAAGAACTCTGGGTTTCTTTGTTGTTGTGATGGTTCGTTGGAGAGATGCTTCGAGATGTCGTACTATTTTTAGTGGTATTTGCGGATTGAACACTGTTGTGCGTGTACAATTGATCAAAATCTGGACCATGGGGCAAAATTTTGCTCAATTTTCAAAGTGCTCAGAATGCGATGAAAATGGTGTCATTGTGTCCGTCTCGTCTTCCTGATTCCGGCAGTATATTTACTTTCTCAAACGGAGTCCGTATGGAGGAGATATCGCGATCTGTCCGCCAAGCCAAACAGGCAAAAATTTGGAATGTTGACTGTACCTGTCCGTACAGTCCGTACGACCACGTGGTAGGGCTGTACCATCATGATGAAGTGGTAGTTTGATGATGTGGCATATTTTTATTGGATGGTGGTTGCCCAATGGAGTGTTGACACGTGTCATTTGTAACCAATAATGTGTGGACACGTGGCCCAACCCATTGGCACCACGTGTCACTATCTGGTTGGTTTATATGGATGTATATATGTAAAATGATATGGAGGCCGCGAGGTTCGACCCCCGGACCTCCCCACAAGCCAAACGATTTCATAACACTCCGATAACCAACGTTCCCGCCATTATCCTTTGTTAGTTATGGCATAAAACATATATTTATGTTGACATTTTGTTTTATACGGAAAAAAGGGTGCGGGCCGGGGCTTAAGCCCTGACCCATGGTTTCATTGCAAATGTAATATGACCATATGTGTAGTGGCCCGGATTTTTGGCGCGTGCGCGCGTTTATTGTTTTGGATTGCAATGTATTACATTGCATATATATGTATTCCATATTATATTTAAAAGTGCGTGCAGGGTATGGAACTTTAACCTTTGGTTAAGGCGTGGATATAACCCATGGTTTGGTCGGTGTAATAACCGCGCGCGAGTTTTAAAATGGATTAACCACTTTCTACGCCCAACCTTTGGTCCCATGGCCATATGCCCGAGTGCCGAGGCGGTTAGGGGCTGGAGGCGCCTTAACCGTCCTACGGTTCGCACCGTTGGCGCGGTTGCACCCGGTGCCAGGTTATAACGCATTTTGGGAGCGTGTTCCAGGTTCATGCACACAGAGGTGCGTTTTGGCGAACCAGTTCCAGCAAAGTGGAAGGGGGAAAATGGAGGAGGTCTAACTTTCTCAGTTTTTGACCGATTGAGGTGCCGTAAAAGCCCAGCCAGAGGTTTTTGGGCGTGATGGATCCATTGGTGCAGTTTTCAAGGCCATTTGAAGACTTCTTTTGCAAATTTTTCACCATTAAAGTTTCAGCAAGCTCTAGGGAGCTTGAAACCCTCATTGATCGAGGACATGGTTTGGTGAGCCTATATTTGTTTTCTGTAATTGAATAATCATTTTTGGCTAATTGATATGCTCTGAATACATTGGGACAGGTTTCGGAGGCTGTTGAGGACTTTTACAGGTGTTTTTTCCAAAGAGAAGCTCAAGGAAGCTTATGGCCACATGTAGAAGAGGTCATGCCCGGATGAGCCATGATCCGTTTTCAGAGTTCTATTAGTCATTTTTGGGGTTTTTATGTGTTCTGATCTCAATGGTATAGTTTGTTTTTCCATTGGAGTTGAGCAGCAGCTTGTAAAAGAACTTTTGACTAATTAATCTCAGAGAGCCAAGTCCATTATGGAGGCTCAAGGAGATGTAGCTCGGAAGGGGGTGAACTCCTTTATCATGTTGTTCTTGTTGTGCGTTTGATGGTTTATTTGTTGCAAGTTGTGTTGCTGTGTATTTGTTTTAAGCACATATTTAACCATCTAAAAGAACAATTGCTCACACATAAGCATTTACAAGAAGATACATGAACATTTAAAGGAAGAAGCATAAACTTAACACATAAGTTTATTTTGCATATTTTAACACATGAAGCAAGGTCCTGTAAAGTTTATTTTTAATGAAGTAGGGGTGCTTGCATAGCATAACAAGTCAGCCTTCTATTTAGAGATCAGGTGGTATCAGAGCATAGTTTGTTTTGCTCATGTTTTTCCATTGATAGCTTGAGATTTAGCTATTGGTTTTTGTGCAATTTTTTGTGTTAAAGTTTGAAATCTTGCAAAGATGGCAGAAGCTTCAAGCAGTAATAGTTTTCATACATTTTCATTATCTAAAGAAGAGTTGATAACCTTGAGAGATTTGATGAAAGAGATGTATGATAAGAACATTTCCCTTGAAGAGCAGTTGATGGCCATGAAGCAGGAGAAAGAACAGTTTCTTGCAAGGTTGCATGAGATGGAGATTCAACTCCATGAGGCAAAGGAAACCCTTACCAAGTACATGCATGAACATAAGGTATGCAGTGTTAGTTTATCTTCTAATTCCTCTAAAGATGAATGTTTTGGTGGTTTTGAGAGTCACACAAGAGAAATAGGGTCCAAGTTGTTGTTAAAAATGGGCTATGAAGGTAAAGAGTTAGGTAAGMATGCACAAGGCATTGTTGAGCCTATTGTTGTTGAAGAAAGAACTAGGTATTGTGGTCTTGGTTATGAACGGCAAGATGGAGAAAATTCCAAAGTCGAGGAGACAAGGGGAAAAGTTCCAAGCATAAACTTTGTTTCAAGTTCACCTCCTCAGGAAGGCTTTAAAGGTGAAAATTCAAGAACTTTTGTTGAAAGTTCAATCCCTTCAGCATGCAAGGCTTGTGTTCAAGATGAATGCAAATGTAGTTGTGACAGTGATGAGGACAAGGACACTGTTGATGGTCTTCAAAGGAGAGCTTGTAACTCTTCAGCTTCACCTCCTCACAGAGGCAATAAAGGTGAATGTTCAAGGTATAATTATTCTTATCATTCAATTGCATTTGATTATGTTAAGCATGATAAATTTGGAAGAAAGAATCCTTGTACATATTGTGGTTTGTATAACCATCGTGTTTCAAAGTGTTGGAAAAGATTAACCGCTTTCAGGAAACTTTCTAAGCAAAGACAACGAGAAAGGAGGATGCAAAAGGTTTGCACTCATTGTCAGAAGCGAGGACATCTTGTTGACCAATGTTGGACGTTGCATCCAACTATTCGTCCACAGCTTCAGAAGCAGTTGGATAAAGATATTGGCAAGAATGGAAAAGGAGATTCCATCATCGACGTGAGTCAAGATGATTCACAAGAGGACGATGTTCAGTCGAAAAAGTCACCGTTCAGTTGGTTTGGTAAGAAATGGTTGGATTTCTTGACCAAGTGAGGTTTGCATTTTTCTGATTGTAAATGCACTTTTCAACGTTATGTGTGCATTTATGGGAAGGTCGATATGATGTTTTGAATGAGTCTCGACTGGTGTTGATGATTTTCTGACGACTATGTTGTGTCGATCGTGTTGTTTGACTTGTGTTTAGTCGATGGTGTTTATTGACTTGAAAGTTGATTTGAAAATGCCATGTGCTTTGCTAAAGTACGGGATGCAACAGTTTGTTTGAAGAACAAAAGATTTTGTTGGCATCATTTTCAATCTTGTATGCTTTGTTTTCAAGATTGATGTTTTCTTGCCTTGTGACAAGATGTCACAGGAAGTTTTTTTTTTGTAGCCATTGGAGAGCTAATTTTGTTGACGCCAAAAAGTTCGAAAGAGGGACTTGATTCTCAGTGGGAAGGTTGGCAGTCTTCCAAGCACAGAGAGAGTAGTGGGTCAGCAGCAGCCAAAGAGCAGTGGTTGAAGGACATAGCCAGTTGCAGTGCATGGCATGTCAACGTATTCAGGTGATTGTCGAAAATATTTTGATATAACTTGAAATCAGACAGATAAGATTTTGTGGGTCCAAAAGCCTTTCAGTGGGAAGGTGTGATCAAAATCTGGACCATGGGGCAAAATTTTGCTCAATTTTCAAAGTGCTCGGAATGCGATGAAAATGGTGCCATTGCGTCCGTCTCGTCTTCCTGATTTCGGCGGTATATTTACTTTCTCAAATGGAGTCCGTATGGAGGAGATATCGCGATCTGTCTGCCAAGCCAAACAGGCAAAAATTTGGAATGCTGACTGTACCTGTCCATACAGTTCGTACGACCACGTGGCAGAGCTGTACCATCATGATGATGTGGCAGTTTGATGATGTGGCATATTTATATTGAATGGTGGTTGCCCAATGGAGTGTTGACACGTGTCATTTGTAACCAATAATGTGTGGACACGTGGCCCAACCCATTGGCGCCACATGTCACTATCTGGTTGGTTTATATGGATGTATATATGTAAAATGATATGGAGGCCGCGGGGTTCGACCCCCGGACCTCCCCACAAGCCAAACGATTTCATAACACTCTGATAACCAACGTTCCCACCATTATCCTTTGTTAGTTATGGAATCAAACATATATTTATGTTGACATTTTGTTTTATACAGAAAAAAGGGCGTGGGCCAGGGCTTAAGCCCCGACCCATGGTTTCATTGCAAATGTAATATGACCATATGTGTAGTGGCCCAGATTGTTGGCGCACGCGCGCGTTTATTGTTTTGGATTACAATGTATTACATTGCATATATATGTATTCCATATTATATTTAAAAGTGAGCGCGGGGTATGGAACTTTAACCTTTGGTTAAGGCATGGATATAACCCGTGGTTTGGTTGGTGTAATAACCACATGGGAGTTTTAAAATGGATTAACCACTTTCTATGCCTAGCCTTTGGTCCCATGGCCATATGCCCGAGTGCCGAGGCGGTTAGGGGCTGGAGGTGCCTTAATCATCCTACGGTTTGCACCGTTGGCGCGGTTGCACCCGGTGCCAGGTTATAACGTGTTTTGGGAGCGTGTTCCAAGTTCATGCACACAGAGGTGCATTTTGGCGAACCAGTTCTAGCAAAGTGGAAGGAGGAAAATGGAGGAGGTCTAACTTTCTCAGTTTTTGGCCGATTGAGGTGCCGTAAAAGCCCAGCCAGGGGTTTTTGGACGTGCTGGATCCATTGGTGCAGTTTTCAAGGCCATTTGAAGACTTCTTCTGTAAGTTTTTGTGGTATACCTAGGGAGGTAATATGGGGTACCTAGGGAGGTACCCAATGGAAATGTAGTTATGTGTTATTAGTGGAAGTCATTTAATATATGGGAATGTGGTCATTGAATGTAAGGTGGACTAGGTCCACTATATTAATAAAGGCCCACTATGGTAGTTGGTTGTAATAAATGTGAGAGGACTTCTTAGAAGGTTCTACTTCTAGAAGATTCCTCATCTAGAATGTTCTTAGGTGATGGTAGCACTATATAAAGGGGTTCAAGCAATGTAATGAGACATGAAGAGAATTATTGTATTGGGAGCTGAAGCTCAATAGGAGGATGCCCCCTCGAAGAGGAAAGTGAACAGGAGAGGATTCCTTCCATAATAGGATCCATTCTATGGTGTTGCCCTACCCTAAGGGTTTGATAGTAATAAAGGAGATTTTGCATATTGTTCTTGTATATCTGTTGTGGTACTTTTGTATTCAGTCTTTGGATCTTAACAATTGGTATCAGAGAACTTTCCAGGGCCAGAGTTGTGGGCAACTATTTTTTATTTTTGCAGATTTTTTTTTTCGGAGAAGAAAAAAGAGGGCCGCGACATTCCAGACATTTTCAGTATATTTCTGTGCAAAATTTGCAGAAAAGGGTTGTATATCTGAGTTCCTCTCAAAAAAATACCCAATTTAAAAAAAAAAATCATCCAAAACGGAGTCCGGAAGGTCAAGATATTGAGGTTTTAAAATCTGCAATTTTTCAGGGTTTTTCCGCGGACGATGACGCGATTTGTTTTTATTTCTGTAGCATTTGGAGGCCAAATTTGCCCAAATAAATTACAGATCTGAGTTCCTCTCACAATTTCACCCAATTTCAAAAAAAAATCAGCTGAAACGGAGTCCGGGAAGTGAAGTTATGAGCATTTTAACTTTAGCAGTTTTTTAGGGTTTTTTCAGAAAAAGCCGCGATTTTCTGCCGAAACTTCTTGGGTTTATTTTTTGAGTTTTTCCGTGACGGCTGCAGGACCGAAGAGTTCATAGGGTGATCAGATGGCTATTTCTTCTCAAACCTTGAAAGAAATTCTTGAATCATTCAAAGCCCAATTGGATGACAGATTGGATGCAATTGCACATGGCCTCACACATAGCCTCACAGCCAGCCTCACATATGGCCTCAATGATAGTTTTCATAGTATTCAAGATTCATTGAATGACATGCAGGAGAGATTTCTTATGCAGGGCCTCATGAATGAATATAATCAAGAAAGATATGATTGGTATGATTTTGAGGACGATTGTGATGATTGGTATATGGATAGTTGTCATTTCTGGGATGACAACCACTTCCATATTTTATTTGATGACTCTACTCCACCTTCTGTAGAGAACATCAATGTTTCAGATCAGGAGCTAGTTACCAGCGTTCAGTTTGCATATTCTACAGTGGTATTATTTCTTCCAGATTCAGTTATGACCCTTTTCCACTATGTGGATGGATCTTCTTATTTGGATCCACATGATAGGTGTCAGTCTTTGGAGCATCATTTGGAGTTGGTTATTGGGTTCCAAAATCTTTTACGGGGAGTTCACATGAGCACTTGGACATGGGACCCGGGTTTACAATGGTGGTTGGACTACTTCAGCATGGTG
>JASDQU010104148.1:253101-265766 GCA_032191745.1 Picea mariana | reverse complement strand
GAAGGACTGATAAATGCAAATGCTATAGATAAATGGATGAATATGCTCGAAAGGTATTTTTCGGTCCACAATTTTTTCAACAAGGAAAAAATTACTTTTGCACTCCTCAAGGTCGTCCCCCATTTTAAGGACTAGTGAGATACTTACTCTGAGCAAAGGGCCATAGAGGAATTTGAAATATTTGTAGTCGCCCCGACACAGGATTCCTTCAGGGATGTTATTAAAGGACAATACTACCATGTTGGAAGCTATGAGGACTAGTACACAAGATGGACCACGATGGGTCAGGAAAGGGACCAGACAATACCAGATTTCACCAATATTTTCCATACCCTGCACACCAAATTGGGTATCAAATACTATGAATGAAATTTGGTTCCCAAATACCGTGGTTGTATGCATAAATACATTCAAACTGAAATGGATTTTCTGGACATCGCATCATTAGGTGTGGCTTATAGATATGTTGTCAAGATCGAGCAGAAATTTAAGCAGAAGAGGCGAGAGTTTGGATCTGCAAAATCCTCACAGTCGAAGCACGACAAAGGTGGCCCCAATCCACAGACAAGGGACAAAGAAAAGATGGTCGCTCTCAAGACAATCAGTCCAAGCCGCAACCCAAGAAGGGTAATGAGAAGTTGAATAAGGACACAGGAAAACGTTGTGAATACCATGAAAGCCCTTGGCACAACACCAAAGAATGTCGCTCCAAGCAATAACTAGTAGTCGAGCTGAAAGCTTCCAAGGCAGAGGCAGATTCTGACTTCGAATCAAATCCAGAAAGTGGAAAGCGGATCATCGATGCCAAACCCAATGCCATTGTTTCTACGACCAAAGTCCAACCAAGCAAACCAAAAGAAATATAGGAAGGGGAACACCTCTTTCACTCACAGATGTGGGTAAAGGGGACTCTACTGCACTTCATTGTCAATAGCGACAATCAGAAGAACCTAATTTTAGCATAGGTATTCAAGTGGTAGGACCTGTTGATAACACCACACCTGCAACCCTACAACATCAGTTGGCTTCGCCAAGTACGAGATCTCTGCGTCATCCAACAATGTCGTCTGCCCTACAACATCAAGCTTTTCAAAGATGAGGTATTGTGTGATATTTATCCCCTTGAATTTTGTGATGTTCTTTTAGTCCATCCATATTTGTGGAATTGACATGTTGTGTATGAGTCTAGACCCCGTAGTGTTATTATTACTTTTAGTAGAGAATTTTACAAGATACCAGAGGTAGTGCCACCTACCGCTATTTATTTAATCTCTGCTAAGTAATGTAGTAAGGTCATTTCACAGATTGAGAAGTTCTTCTTCTTTGTGATCTATGCTCGAAGTAAGAAGAAGGTTGATGCCACATCCATGACCTCTACATAGAGCCTCTCTTTGCAGCAGAACCAAGTGGACGAGATCGTGGAAGAGTACAAAGACATCTTCTCCTCACCCACCGAGGTACCGATGCACTACCAAGTCAAACATCCAATTGATCTAACCCCTGGTGCACCACTACCTAATGGACCAGTCTATCGATGCTCGCTGATGCAAAATGGAAAAATCAAGCACTAGATCCAAGAGTTGCTTCAAAAGTGGCACATTTGACCCAACTCCTCTCCTTGCGGAAGCCCGGTTGTTCTGGTGTAGAAGAAATACAAGACCTGGCATCTCTACATTGATTACAGAGAATTAAACAAAATCACAGTCAGGAACTGGTACCCAATTCCTCAAATTGATGACCTCCTTGACCAACTCAAGGGGGAAAAGTTCTTCAGCAAGATTGAACTAAAGTCTGGCTACCACTAGGTTCCCATCGAACCAACTGATGTATGGAATACAACTTTCAAATCTAAATAAGGTCTCTTTGAATGGTTGGTCATGCTCTCTGGCTTAACAAATACACCAACAACTTTCATGAGATTGATGGTTGATGTATTGAGACCCTTAACCAACTCTTTTTTGGTGGTATATATGGATGACATCCTCATATTCAACAGAACTTGGGAGGATCACATCCAACATATTTAGCAGGTTTTTGGCACTTTGCGGCAGCACAAGCTATATGCCAACTTGGAAAAATGCTCCTTTGGCATGAACAAGGTCCAATACTTGGGATACATTGTTGATGAGCATGGGGTACATGTGGATACAGCTAATATCCAAGTCATTTGTGCCTAGCCAGACTCGACCACACTAATCAATCTTTGGAGCTTCTTGGGACTTGCCAACTTCTACCGAAGGTTCGTGTTGGGATTCTCCCATATTGCATCGGCCCTCAACCATGTAACCAAGGACAGTGGGAAGGAAACATTTGCATGGGGGTTGACACAACAACAAACATTCGATGATTCAAAGCATTGCTTGTGCTTAACTCCAGTACTCTCCTTACTTGATCTGCAACAACCATTCGAGATTGAGATTGATGCCTCTGACTATGTTGTAGGCGCAATTATCACTCAACATGGTCATCCAGTGGCATACCATAGTGAGACACTCTCAGTTACTATCCATAAATACCCCACCTATGACAAAGAAATGTATTCCATTATGAAATCTTGTCATCAATAGAAACATTACATTCTAGGAAAGGAGACAATCATCCACAGTCATCACAAGATTTTGTAGTTCATACATACACAGGGGAAGTTGCAGAACGACCGCCATCAAAAGTGGTCCACATATCTACAACAGTTCCATCTCAACATCAAGTATAAAATAGGGAGCACAAAGTGTGTCGTTGACTGCCTCAATCGCCATCATAGTTATACACTCACCACAATGCTCCATTCCTGTGGGCATGAGGCATCTGAGTGGCCCCAAATTTATTAGTGTGACCCTAATTTCACCACCACCTATCATCTCTTGGGTACAGGAGTGAATGTCACCAATTTTCACATCAAGGATGGAATGTTATGCCATCTGGGCCACCTTTGTGTTCCCACAAGTGAGTGTGAAAATATGATTTGGGAGGCTCACTATAGTCGGATGGAAGGACATTTTGGCATGGAGAAAACTGTGGTCGTTCTACAAAAACATTTTTATTGGCCAAAACTTCGACAAGACATCAACAAGTATATCATATCTTGCACTGCCTATGTCATTACCAAGGCAAACATCAAGAAGCAAGGATTATACACCCCTCTTCCTACTCTCGAGAGGCCTTGGGAATCCATCTCGATAGATTACATGTCTAGCCTTCCATCCACAAAGCACTACAATGATTGTGTATTTGTGGTGGTTGATCGGTTTTCGAAGATGGCCATTATCACAACCTTCAAGAAGAGGATCAAAGCGACAGATACTTCCAAGCTTTTCTTCGAACGGGTATGGGTCCATTTTGGGATACCACATACCATCACCTCATATTGATACAACAGGTTCCTTAACTCATTTTGGTCGAGTCTCTGGTCACTGTTGGACACCAATCTCACTAAATATACTTCTTTCCACCCCTAAACCGATGGCCAAATAGAGGTCATCAATCGGATTATTGTGCACATCCTACGCATGTACAACTCTAAGCATCCATGTACATGTGATGAGATTCGTCCCTATGTTCAACACAACTACAACATAGATCTCCATAGATCCACCGACCATAGCCCATTTCAGGTGGGGATGAGATTCCAACCCTTGGGTCCCATTGATGTCGCACTACCTCTTGCATCCACACATGCATAATATTCCCATGTTTATTCTAAGGCCGACAAAGGCACCAGATTCATTGAGCCGATTCAACACATCTGCCACCAGGTCCATGAGATTTTGTAAAAAGCCAATGCTAAGTACAAGCAACACCATGATCAACACCGGGTACTGCACCAATTTTAGGTGGGAGACAAGGTCTAGTTACATTTGCAGAAAGAGCGCCTTGCAGAGCCCCATCAAAAGCTCCACCCACTTCACTATGAGCCTTACACTATCACCAAGGCTATGGGTAGCAATGATTTTGAGCTCAATACTCCACCCTTCCTTGGCTTGCACCCAGTGTTCAATCTAGACCTCCTTTGGCCATATTTTCCACCATTATTAGACACCTCAAAGATTGCAGAACAATTGACACCAAGAGAGATCAACCCTAACTGCATGGAACTGGCATCCACTGATCAGATAGTGGACACACAGGTCAAGGGCACTCTCTAGCAGAGGATCCAACTTTATCGGGTTGTCAAGGCAGGGCAACTCCTACACCAAGGCAAGTGGCTAAACCAAGGACAAATTCAACAGAAGCTTCCTAACCTGATGGGGGAACTCAACGCAATGGAGACCATTTATTCCTAAGGGTGGAGGACTGGTCCAAGTGGATATTGGTGGCCACCCACCTATTCCAACTGACTCATCTTGACAATTTTTAGTTCAACATGTTCTTCTGTAATTCTTTGTAATTGTGGGTTCTACACTTCTGAGGATGTCTAAAGCCCTACACATCTTCTAGGTGGAGATTAGTGGCTTCCCACCTAATCCAATTGGATTATTTTGGATGTTTTCATGTCATTGCATCTTTCTATACTTCCTAGGGTCATTTTGGGGCCCTAAACAATTTTTTTTTCTCTTTCCACAATCAAACTATAGACTGAGGCAGAGTTTGATGACATAATGTGTAGTTCTCGAAAATACCTTTCCAACAGGCTATCACGCGCCTAAAATGGAATCCATATGAAAAATTTATGAAAAATGGAAGTCGATTAAGAAATGAGGCATAAATCACTGTTTCGGATTTCCAAGTTTGGTGAAAAGAATGGAATGGGAATGAGGAGAATGGGAATTCCTTTAGAAGGGNACTGAGGCAGAGTTTGATGACATAATGTGTAGTTCTCGAAAATACCTTTCCAACGGGCTATCAAACGCCTAAAATGGAATCCATATGAAAAATTTATGAAAAATGGAAGTCGATTAAGAAATGAGGCATAAATCACTGTTTCGGATTTCCAAGTTTGGTGAAAAGAATGGAATGGGAATGAGGAGAATGGGAATTCCTTTAGAAGGGCGAGTTTCCATCGGGATAGGTGCGTCTAGGGGATCGGCAAGGAGATAGCCATCCATTTGGCAGAGAAGGGAGCCAAAGTGGTTGTCCATTACATCAATAATAACTCCTCTCTTCCGGTGATGGTGTGAAGGAAATTGTCTGAAAGGCTGACATCGCCCAACTGTTCGACATAGCCGAGCAGACTTTTGGGCCCGTCCACATCTTGGTACATAGTGCATGAGTGTTGGACGCCAAGTATCCACGCCTCGCCCAAACCTCCGAGGAAGACTGGGAGCGTTTCTTTGTAGCAAAGAAGCCGCCAATAGAGAAGATTTAAGAAAGGTGGGAGAAGGCCCAATTTACTGTGATCATGTCCGTCTTATTATTTTCAAAATAAAAATAAAAATGAATGAATCAAATTGTATTCTTAAGTCTTGTTTAGTTGTGAATGACATGAATACTGCTCTTTTATAACATTGCCATTGAAGTCTTGTTTGGCTATGAATGACATGAATACTGCTCTTTTGTAACATTGCCATTGCCATGAATGTAGTTCTGTTATAACATGATTTCTGAGGAAGCATGAATAGAGCCTGTGAAATGCCCAAAATGACACAATCTGTGTATGTGTTGGCATTCTAGTTAAATCAATTTCTTAGGTAGGGTAATTCCCATAGATGCTTGATGAAATTATGTGGGAAAATAATTTTGAATACAAATGTTGTTTCCCAACTTTGTATATCATTGTGCGTCATAGTATTTTGGACAAGATTAATGTGAAGAGTGAAAGCAAGAGAAATCCAACTCTGTAAGCGTATGTCTCTCTATGTTTTATGCTTCCAATCAATCTGCATTGAGGTTACACACTCTGTTTTTCTTATGGGCATGATTTTCACTTCCTGCTAACTGTGTGAATTCACTTAAATGGGAAAGCAAAATATAGTCCTTGGTTGATTTTGAACCATTTTCAGCATGCCTTGTGCAAGGGAAACATTAAGACAGTTTGCGCTTTTTTTTTAATGTTTTTATGTATATTCTTTTGATGGCTTAAATCATATTATACTTCGAGCTGAGAGATGCATGGTGAATGTGTGAAAAGAGTCCTACTCCAGACTCTTTTATAGAACCATTACACTCAGTACCATGAAACCATTACACTCAGTACCATGACAACAATGACATTTGTGGGATTACCTAATAGATGGAATTGATGGCCTTAGCTTGCTGAAAATTATTGTCAATTTATGTTTTTTTTTTTTTTAACAAACTATAGATTGAAACTATCATTGAAATTCTCTCGGTTGTATCTTGCTCTCATAGTTTTTATCGAAGCCAATCAAAATACAATCATGGGAATTCTTTGAGCTTGCAAATCGATTATTTTTGAAAGATACCACTCATATATTGGGGCTTTGATTCATATACCTTGTCGCCAGCTTCATTTTGATTTGACATGTGTGGAAAAAATGTCCTTGCTGGATTTTATTCAACTATGACCAAGTTCTGGTCTATTGGGAATTTCTTATGTACTTATTATCCTTTTTTCTAGAATTCTAGTATGTGTCTTCCCAACTTGGCCTCTCTTATAGATTTCATTTGGAATACCCTTGAACTCACCCAACCTGTTGACCTTGTGGGATGAGATCTTTTAAGTGGAAATTTGGAAGTAGAAAATATGCTAAAGATAACAATGATTGGTTTTTCTGCATTGAAATTGATGGAAAAGTTTTGGCATGCATTGATACTTGGAAAAAATTGACTTTTCTTTGAATAAATGAATATGAATAAATGAATAAGTTTGTGTTTGACTTTCCCAGCCATGAAGAACTGATATGAAATCTGTAATATGTTGCGAGTTTGATAAAAAAAGATTTAGAATGTTGGTGACTTATTAGTAATAATATCTTGCATGCAAATGAAAAGATATAAAGAGGTAAAGTTTGAGGAGTTGTTGTTGTTTAAATACTTGTCTTACTATCTTTGAAATTATTAATGTTAAAATTCTAATCATAAGTTAGTTAGTTTACCTAAATGTTATATAGTTACATGACAGTTATGGTCTTCTTTTATTATATATGTACGTCTATGTACATGATTATTTCAAGCATTGATGAATATAGAATATGCCTTTTCTGCCAGTATTTATTTATCTCTGTTCATCATGGTTTCTTGATTGCTTAAGTTATATCCATTATGTTTATATTGTTTTCTTCATTATGAATCTAATAGTGGTATCAAAGCATTGTGATGCCTATATGTGTCTGTGAAGAAGTTCCTATGATACCTACCTCCCATCTGATGCACTAGCTATCTGCAAATAAAACCTGCCATTTGGTTTTTTATTTTTATTTTTCCACTGGTTCGATAGCTTGAGGAGAGGGACGCATAGCCGATCTGTTCGCACGCAAGAATATGTGAAAATATGAGAAATTGAACCGGGGAGAAGCGTGAATATGTGAAAAACCCCAGAGTGAGGCATTGATCTGATCATGTCAAAGGAAGAGCCATGAGAAAGAACGCTCTCTAGAGAGATTCAGAGCTTGCAACATCAAAGGTTTGAGACATCTAATTGAGGTAAATCGTTTGCAATTTATATTGATCACTGTATGAATTGAAGTTTTGTGTAGAAAGAACATTGAGATTCTTTAGGAGAGGAAGATAATTACTTTGGGAAAATGATTCTTTCCCTACAAAATGAGACGCACCAGAGCTTGATTGTCCATGGTCTATATCATACGACCAACCCATGTGTAATGTCCCCAAGGACGAGCCCTCTATAAATCTGGTTTATGAAGTGAATTGTAAATATGTTTTATAGGCTGGTGAGGCAAGTTAATATAAGCTGGTGGGCTTATGAGATTATTAGGTCAGAGAGCCTAAGGGTTGAAGGCCAAGGGCCTGATTTTGTACCTGTATGTATGCAACACATTAATTAAAATATAAACATCATCATGTGCAAGGTTGACCACGATGAATGAGGGATGGGGGACTAAGAATCCATAGAATGGACAAGGAATTAGGGGCTAGAAGGTGGGAAAAGGGGCTAAGTGTTAAGCCTAGGGGCTTAAGCCTTGGGAATACTATTTTAATATTATTCCAAAAAGAATATGAATAATATGTTTTTACCCTGAGTTCTTTTGGAATGACATGTGACTTCCAAATGTTGGGTGGACGTATGCTAAGGAAGCATGCAGCTTCATGGGTGACAAGTGTCAACCCAAGCGCATGCAGTTATAACCCAGGAAATGAGCCGTGTTGGGGGTTCGCTTCCATTGTCCCATGGACTGTTGCGTCTGAGTGGGGTTTTCTCCACCATTCGACCCTGGACTGTCTAAGCGTGAAACCGTCTGACCCTGCAAGAGATACCTCGTATGTCCTCTGAACCAAAAATGACATGTGCCTGTATTTGCTTCTGTACATCCTCTGAACGAGAAGGCTGTGTTGATTTCGGGGAAAAGTTGGTATTTGTTCTGGAAAGCTGGTACACCCTTCTCTATTCTAAACAGTGGAGTCTGTGTCGACCTCTGTGGGAATTGCTTGTCACGCAACCCCGAAAACCATAACTTTGAGACCTTTCCATCATTGTTGAACTGGTTTGGGAAGCCCATGTCTGTTTTCCCGGTTGGCTGTTGTGGCCACGCAGTGCTGGGCTGCGCGTGGCTTACTGTCCAGAGTAAGTTCATGTTGAGCCTGTGTGTAACCTCTCTCCAAGTGAGGGAGGTGGTTGTTGTTGGAAGAGGCAGGTTGTCAGGCCTATGAGCGACTCTCTCCAGGTGAGAGAGTGCACAGAGGAAGGAGAGAACTCCTAGAAGGAACCCTGTAGTTGCCACAGAGCTTGGAGACTTCCGGTCCAGTCTGGTCTGTTAATGAAACCCAAGGCAAGGGAGGTTAGCAGCCGAGGGACTATCTAGGTGACAGAGAAGGTGTATACTCCTGGGGAGGAACAGGCATGTGGGGAAGGAGAGTCTGTGGGCAGTGAGTATGAGTGGTTTCTGGGAGAGAATTCCTTCCTTGTGACTGTGTGTTTTCCCTGTAACCTCAGCCTAGCCTAGGATTCCTTGCCTTGGGGTGGAGCTTAGTCCCAGCTTGGGGGTGACCTATTGCTGAGCTTGATGAGCAGTGTGGTCTAAGGCTGGGAGGTGCGTGGAAGACCTGCACTTGGTTGGTGGAATTACCATCGTTTTCAAAGATAAGTACCAGATGATGTTTCGATTATGTTTCTGCATATCTGTGTATTTATAATTATCATGTATTCTGTTGTGCATATGAATTATTGCTAATGCCATGTTTAAAATTATGATATCAGTAATTCTTAGGCTTACTCTGAGTCTAAATTTGTTTCATTGCTTAAATGCATGTCATATATATGTAATTAAACATGAGATAATTATTCCACGATGTAGTACCTGCCGGTATGGAAAGGGGGCGTTACAGAGCTATAACAGAGAGATACAACTCAAGATGAAAAAAGAGTGTTACAGTATGGTATCAGAGCCAAGGTTTCAACGCTGAGCCTAGATGGGCTAGATAAGTGGTCTCGGACCAAGAGTTTGAAGAGAAATTATGTCTGGAGGACCAATTTTGGACCTTTGAGTGCTCCTGAGAGTCAAGGAGATTGCTTGACTGTGTTACAAAGCTCAGGAGGTGTAGCGGTGTTATGAAACCACAACCAGTGTGGTATAAGGCTACAGGAAGAGAGGACTCCACACCAGAAGTGTTGGAGCCTTAGGATCTGTTCGAAGGAAAGGAAAACCCTCACGACCGTCAGATCTGGAGAATGTGCACAAGGTTTAATCACCTTTGGAATTGCACAGGAGTGTGGAAATCGCGGTACGCGAAATCCCAAAATCGTGAGGATCATCTATCGGAGGGACACGTGGTTGTCGATCGGCATTTCGGCATTCGAGAAACCAAAGGGCAAGATCCATCATTGTTGCAAGTCGTGAAGCCCCGGTTACCAAAAGCTCGAAGTCCCGAAATATTTGAAGACGGAAGAACCGACCCGAAATCCTGAAACGATCTACATCGTAGATCGTAGGAGAGGAACTTGAACCGTTGGATCATTTCAGAATTCGGGGATTGAAATGACAAGAGACTTGAAGTCGCTACATCGCGAACTCCCGGTTACCGAAAACCTGAAATCTCGAAACGCCGAAAATATTTGCGTCGTAGATCGGAGAAAGGCCTAACTATCGGGATTTTGATTGGAATGGACATGGGCGCATGTATGTGTACCACGTGCCGATGATTCAAGAATACAGGCGAGAGTGGTGGGACCTGATGACATCACCAAAGTGATGTGGACCCTCCTGAATGTGCCATGCGCCACCATGGTTAAGGGCGACAGTTGTGTTGTGGGCCCGGAGAGTAAAGTAAATCAGAATTTCAGAATTCGAGAGTTGGAGTGACCAGGGGTTGGGAGTCACTGCGTTGTGAA
Source organism: Picea mariana (assembly GCA_032191745.1). Lineage (NCBI taxonomy): Eukaryota > Viridiplantae > Streptophyta > Pinopsida > Pinales > Pinaceae > Picea > Picea mariana. Next base: position 255,364 of record JASDQU010104148.1, on the reverse strand, counting down.
CTCCTGGGTACTGAAGACCCGAAACCCAAAGTTTTGAAGTCCCGAAATCTCTACCATAGCTAGTGACAACTATGCTATGGGCCTAGGGAAAAAGAGGTTGGAAGTTCAAGAGTCAGGAGTTAGAGAGGGAAGCAAGTGTAAGAACCTCCGGGGGTCAAAACCCCAAAACCCAAAACCTCGAAATCCCAAAGTCCCAAAATTTTTGAAGACAAAAGAGTCGTCGAGGGTTTGAATATTGGATCCTCGTGGACCAGAACCCGAAAAAGAGTATGAGAGTCTCGTGGACTGAGACCCTGAGACCAGAAGTCCCGAAAGCGAGTGTGTGAGCCTCATACAAAAAAACTCCAAAGTCCAAAAGTCTCGAAATTTGTAGAGCCAACAGAGCTCAGAAAAATTCGTGAAGTCAAAATGTTTTCTCACTCGTGTTGGTTTATGATTATTGTGATTTTATTAAAGGTTTAAGGACCGAAAAAATTTGGTTGATTGCACGTTGTGTGTGCAGAGTTCAATGAGTGTCAGGACAGCTGAAAACCAACGTCGAGTATGGAATTGGAAGAGGTGCAGATTGCCTCTGAAACAGAAGACGAACGAGAAGGATGGGATGTCAACCTAGGAGTCGAAGGATCGAACTCCAATGGGCACGAAAAAGAGATGGATAAGGAAGGACATATGATGAAACTTATTGAAAGATTGCAGAAAGATGCCCAGGCTCGTCGGGCTGATAACTGAAAGCTCATGAGGATCAGGGATTAGCACGGTGAATTCAACTTAAAGATGTTGAAGAGCTTGAAAAGAATAGAAAGGAAGTTAGAGAAAGGGAGTGACTCAAGAAGGACAGAGAGTCACAGGACCCCTGAGAGGAAAAGAAGATCGAGGAGTGGTAGYARACTTCATCGTCACTCCCCAAAGCATTCCAGCAGGGAAGTGCACAGTAGTTCGAGCCCATCCCCCACTAAGAAACATYGGAAATATGGAATGGATGAGTTGAAGGGGGAGATGAACAAGATCAAGCCTCCAACGTTTGATGGAGAACATAAGAAGGAGGAAGATGTCRAGACATGTTTGTTGGGCATGAGGAAATATTTCAAACTGTAGAATTATTTTTCTCGTGCAGAAGGAAGAATTGTGATGTATCAACTGAAAGAAAAGCATCCATGTGGTGGGATCAGTTTGTGCAGGTGCAACACATCAGCGAGAAGGATGTCACTTGGAAGGAGTTCAAGAGGTATTTCGAGAAGAAATACCTGACTAAAAGATACTTAGACAGAAAGATGAAGGATTTCTTTGAACTCAAGCTAGGCAGCATGACCATTGATGAATACGAACAAAGGTTTTTGGAACTACTGAAGTATGTTTCGTTCATCAAAGATGAGGCTGTCAAGATTCAGATATATCTGAGTGGACTGCCACCTTCCATTGGTGACAAGATTCAATATGATGATCCTAAGACTATGGAAGAGACAATAAGAAGGGCTAAATGCTTGTATGAACAACAAAGAGAAAGGCCTACTTTTCGGAAGGCTTGGGATGATCCGAAGAAGTTCAGGAAAGAGCAGAGCCAGAAGAGAAACAAGCCTCCCTTTTTTAGGAACAATCCTTAGGGAAAAACATCTTTTAGAGAGCCTAGGAAGGCTGAAGTGGGTGAGAAAATGCCCATGCTGCCACCTATGGAGTGTTGGGGATGTAAAGGGAACCATAGGTACAAAGACTGCCCCCACAGAAAAGATAAAATGAGAACTGTCCACAATGTTCAGCAAGCTGAAACAGTGGAGGATATGGGCAGTAGAATGCCAAGGATCTACACAGCCATGGAAAACAAGCAAGCAGAATTTCAATCGCACATGATTGAAGTGGAAGGTATGATTAACAACTGACCACTTATTATTTTAATTGATTCAGGGGCTAGCCATAGTTATGTAGATCCTAGGGTGGTGGAATGTTTTCATTTATCAAGAAGCAAACATGAAAAGTCTTGGTTACTGCAGTTGGCTACAGGAACCAAGAGGAAGGTCACTGAATTGGTTAAATCCTGTTCAGTAGACATGAATGGATTGAGCACTAAGGCTGAATTGAATATTCTGCCTTTAAGCTCCTATGACTGCTTAATTGGGATGGACTGGTTGGACCAGCACCATGCCCTTCTGGACTGCCGTAACAAGAGGTTTACATGCCTGGATGAGGAGGGAAATCGGAAAATAGTCCAAGGAATTCCTAGAGATGTGGCTATTAGAAAAATCTCAGCCATGCAGCTGAAGAAGTGCTA
>JASDQU010104148.1:223519-237679 GCA_032191745.1 Picea mariana | reverse complement strand
TTAGAAGAGTCAGTCCTTAGTTAAGAGTCAGTTGTCTAGTTGTCTTTTGGTTTGCATGTAACCGACTCGGGAGAGTATTTTCCTATATAAGGATGTAATCCATCTTCATTTAATACTGTGAAGTGAGCGTAGCCTCACCGTGTTTGTTAGCATGGCATATTTTATCACATACGATCGACACTTGTCGGTTATCCATTCTCCCTTGAAACGGAGCCCCTTTTGCGCTAGAACAAAGTCACATGGACCCATATGCCCAATGGTTTGGCAGTTGGGGGCTTTAGTTTCGTTAACCATCCTACAGTTCGCATGGTTATTTGGTTGTGTGTTGGTGCTAGGTTTTATCACGAGTTCTTGAGCGTGAGCTAGGTTGGCCATATAGAGGTGTGTTTTGGCGAACCAGAGACAGCAAGCTTGAAGGAGGAAAATGGCAGGAGGCCTATCTTCTTCATTTTTTGGCCAAATGAGGTGCCGAAAAATCCTAGATAGGAGTTTTTGGACGTTCTGAATACATTGGCATTGTTTTAAAATCCATTTGAAGACTTATTTTGTAGTTTTTTCACCATTGAAGTTTCATAGAGCTCTAGGGAGCTTGAAGCCCTCATTGATTGAGGTCATGCTCAGATGAACCCATGTCTATTTTCTATGATTGAATAGTCATTTTTGGCTAATTGTTATACTCTGAACACTTTGGGATAGGCTTCAGAGGCATTTGAGGACTTTTACATGTTTTTTTTCCACAAGGAATCTCATGGAAGCTCAAGGCCACATGTAGAAGAGGTCATGCTCGGATGAGCCATGATCCGTTTTTAGAGTTCTATTAGTCATTTCTGGGGTTTTTATGTATTTTGAACCCAATGGTACAGCCTGTTAATCCATTGGAGTTGAGCAGCAGATTGTAAAAGAATCTTTGAAAAACTAATCCCAGAGAGCCAAGTCCATTGAAGGAGGCTCAAGGAGATGTAGCCCAGAGAGGGGTGAACTCCTTTATCATCTTGTTATTGTTGTGAGTTTGATGGTTTATTTGCTGCAAGTATTGATTGTTGTGTATTTTTTTAAAACACATATTTAACCATTTAAAGGAAAAATTCCTCACACATGAACATTTAAAAGAAGATGCATAAACTTGGCACATAATCTATCTTGCATATTTTAACACATTGAGCAAGGTCCTGTAAAGTTTATTTTAATGAAGTAGAGGGTGCTTTCATAGCATAACAAGTCAGCCCCTATTTTTAGATCATCCATGCACGACATTAATATGAGAAAGTTTGAACGAAACGAGGTCGAGATTAGATATATAGAGTGGATGTGTGAGTCATATTTGAGTTTGGAAACACACATTTCCACATATTATAGTACTTCAAGGGCATGCAATAACATTGATAAACATGAACTTGATAAATTGCACAACCGCTTGATCATAAATTATTTGTTTTCTTTGTTTTTTTCTCTCATCTAAGTACTTTTTTGGTACAATATTTTAGATATATTTTAGGCATAATCATTATTTAAATATGAAATCTCATCTAACACCTTCTTATTTCCACAAACTCATGGGCCAAAGTCACATATTTTCAAACAGTTTCGACAAAGATGTTATAGAAATGACAAACATGTTCATTGAAACTTCATTGATGCAATACTATGATAACAATGATGACATCTACGATCATGATGGTATAAAAATGAATGAGATTCTCTTGGTTTCAAGAATAATTTATCCTCTACTGAACAAGGCCAAACACATGAAGGTGGAAGCTCATATGGCCCCTCCCCTCCCCCTCACATCACTCTCAATTCCCCAATATCCAATCTATAAAATAGAAAATAATTGAAAGCAACATAGTAAGATTCATGCATAGAAACTACCAAAACAAAAATTAATGAAGGTAAATGAAATTATGTGTTTATAAAGGATATTTTTAGTTTAACACGTACTCTAGTATGGTGACTCTTTTTAGGTTTCACATAATAATTAAACAACATGTAAGAATACAGGATATAAAAAAGTCACATAAAACTTAAAAAGATGTAATTAACCCATGACATAAGTAAATCATTTTAAGAGAATAATTCATACAAATTAAAATATACAATTATGTACCTGATCCAACTCAACATCTGTATCATCCTTCTTCTTAATCTTCTTATTCATCGAACTCGACATATGTATCATCATCTGGTTCATAAATGGTGTTGAAAGGATTGATGATATCATCATCATCATCATCATCAATGTCATTTTCAAGCATATTTTCATCGACATCATCATCAAGAACTACATTAATGTCTCATACGTCTGGTTCATCTTCTCTGTCTTCTTTGTCTGTCGACCCATGATCTTCAGGATTTGTCTAATCGGGTACATCATCTTCTTCTTCAATATCATCTTCTTCCTGTACATGAGTATACTTAACTGACCTTCCTCCTAGATCATATCTAACAACAAATGACAAATCCCTCTCACCTGGAACCTTTGAGTAAAAGACAAGTTCACATTGCCTTGGAAAAACATAGCGATCATGTTCTCTTTCAAACATCATTGTTTTAATCATCGAAAATCCATTGGCATGTTGAATAATAGTTCTTTCTTCATCTTGTTCATTCATTCGTAACCTATGGCATTTGATGTCGAATAGAACTAATTTGAAGGAATTAAAGTCACACTCAAGTATATCATTCAAATACCCATAGTATCTATTTTTAGATTCTCGGGGATGTATGTCACTCCTAGAGGAAACATTAGTGACCTAGAATATTGAAGTTATCCCACTATCAGAAGTTTTCATGGTTTCATCCAACTATTTGATGCAAAATTTATGGCCATTGCACCACATAGCCTTGTGGTGTTTCAACTGCAATATGTCAGACATGTAAACGATGAATTGACAATTAATAAACATATTTATATAACTTGGAAAGTATCTGCGAAAAATACACAGCTATAGTCACATTAATATAATCTAAAATAATTGAACAAAATGGGTAAATTTGCTTTCCTGTCCATCTTTCAAACCATATGCTAAATCAATTTCCCTCTTCATAACATTGGAATCATTATTACAACGAGCTTCTCTAACCAATCCAGATAGTTGTTGCCATGATGTTGTTTACATATTTCAATCCACACATTCATCCAGTCAATATTGTTTGCAATGCATCCCAATCTTGAGCAATTGAATCAAAAAAATCATAATTCACCAATATTAAATATTAGTTATAACCATGGTAAATATTAATAATTGATGAAATAATATATATTAATGAGTGTGATCATATACACAAAAAACAAAAAAAATTATATATTAATATAAATTTCCACAATTATTAATATATTACCACTCAGTTTTTTCATTCTACCTTTCCCCAACAGGTGCTCCTGAACTTCAATTTTTTTGATGGAGTTCACACCCCAAATGAGATCGACTACATGCATAGTTGGAACTACTAATTTAGCAAGATACTGACTAATATACACCATGGATTGATATACCATATATCCCTCCACCATAGAACCCTCGGGACATGCTCGTTGTCTAACCAAAGCCTTCAATGATTTCAAGTGCCTCTCCACCATCCACATTGACCTTGTGTGTACAGGTCCACACATTTAAATCTCCTCAACTTGGTGTATGAGGTATTGTTCTTGTGCATTGAAAATTTGTGGAGGTAGATACTTTTTCATTTCACACATTAGCCGAGGAATTTCTCTCTTCCAATACTTTATATCATCTTCATGGATTTCTTTCAATGATAACCATCTATAGATCATGACACAAGAAAATAACATGCTTCATCATTATAACATAATATTTATTACATTACAAGTAAAACACATGTCATTAAGTACAACAACAAATTGAAAGAACATTTTGCATATAAATCATAGCTACTTACCTCATGTATTTTCAAAGATCATATATAACTTGTTTGATGTTGTTGTCAAAGTCGTTTGGGAGAGATAGCGATAGAACATATTGTATAATAAAAAAATGAATTGTTATTTGTTTCGACCAAAGTAGACAAAAAAAATCTTAAAAGATGTATATGGTTGTCAATAAATAAATATGTATACCAAAATTATTACCTTAATGAAGTTATGCCAATGATGTGCTTTTACCCCACCAAATTCACCTTTCTTTGTTAAGATATTATTTATGTTTGAAGCAAAACCTGTGGGAAATTTAATTCTTTGAATGACCTATTTTACATCATTTCTTTGTTGCTCTGTTAATAACCATGGAAGGTCATTGCGGTCTACATCGTTATTTGATCGGATCACACTTCACATTGCATGATTGGCTTTCTGAATGTCAGTAAAAATTTTGACATACCATCTATGATTCGCCATAATGTTTCTATCACATTCTTCCCGATATGCAGTGTATCAAACAAATGAGCTATTTTTATCTCCTCATAGTAGGGAAACCTCATGAATTGAGTGGGATAGCATTTAATTCCTCGTCGAATTCCATTATCAACACCTTCATGATGGTGGCCTTCATCATGAAGCATAAAATAAATAACAACAATTAATATACGATAAAACAAATTCAATAATTATTAAAATAAAAATTCAAAACATTACATATACGATACATAAAAAAATTGTGTACCTTGACGATTCCTATTATATTCCAACCTCCATAGGTGAGGTGTCATTCTTCATGGTTTTAATCTAGTCTCTTCCTTCCCATTGAAAAGATGTTTTTCAATAGTACGATACCTATGGTTCTTAGGGAGGAGGTTCCTATACTCATCAAACACCACCTTTCCTAAACTTTTTTGAATGACGATACTTCATCTTAGGACCACAAATTGGACATGCAAATTTACCCTTTGTTTGAAGACCTGCAACGTCAGATGGATTAATGTCAATTATATGATGGGATTATTTTAAAAACTTGCATGATATCTTTAAAAAATTATATAGTATTAAAGTGAAACAGAATGCTACATACCACAAAAATGTGTTAGTCCTAGGGCATCATGAATTCTCCATACAAGTATTCCACGGAATTGAAATATCTTCTCCATGATTGGTTTACAGGTGTCATACATAGTGATGTTGACCCATAACTTTAGTAGCTCATCGATAAGAGGCTCGATATATACATTCATATATTTAGCTTGGTACTTATCTAATTGTTTGAAATTACACATAATTACTACCATGATATGTATATATAAGTAAATAAATAAACAAAATATATTATGCCAAAAAAAAAAAATGAAAATGTTACATTCAAAAAATTAATGTAAACAAAAACCTGGAACAATCATTGTCAACATTATGTGCTCCCTCTTTATTGAAATCCAAGGAGGAATATTATTGTTGATAAAAAAAATATGCCACACTGAGTAAATAAACCTAAGCTCTCCAAATGGATTAACATCATCAGCGGCCAATGAAATCCTAACATTAGGAGGTTCATCTTTGAAATATGCCCATTTTTCCTCAATTTCCCTAAATGCATAACCATCTGTAAGAATTTGAAGAACACCATCTCCACTTATGTTTCATGCATGATAATCCATAAATTGTGCTATGCTTTCACACATGAACAATCGTTGCAAATGTGGAATTATGGGAATATGACAAAGAACCTTTCGAGGCACCTTTTTTGTTGCTTGATCGGTTCGATATCTATTGATAAGACATTGCAGGCATTACATTTTTTTACGCATGTTGTCCATAATATATAATATGTTCATTAGGAAATGCATCTATAGTTTAATAATCCATTCCAATGGCTTTCATAATGGAAAGAAAATCTCAATATGTGCTAGGTAAAATATTTGACGATGGTAACAAAAATTCACCTAACAATCTGCAACATAACAAATAATTACTAGTTAATGTAAAGAATATTAATCGTAAATATTGCATTCTTATTTTACACATTAATTAACACTAGAAAAAATGTATAAAAGTCAACATTTAGGTATATGAGATTAAACATATTACATACCTTAGGATCTATGTCATACAAGTGTTTGAAAAATGATTCATAATCTTTAAGTTCACCGGCAGCAATGTAGCAGAGAGAAGATTTGTTCTTGATCCTTTATAAAGTCATTTATTTTCCTTTTCTAATAGAGATCCATCATAAATGCCATCATTGTCCCCATCCTCATCCGAATGAGGAAAAAAATCTTGGATCATTTGATTTTTCCATCATAATCTTCCATGGGATCATTAACTTGATCTGTCCCATCATCTTCTTCCATGAGATCAACGTGTACAACATCATTTCTACTACTACTTGGTGCAACATTGTGCAAAAAGTTAGGGGGCAACTCTAACTTTATAATTACAAACAATCATGCAAAATTAGTGTGTATAACAAATATTCAAAATATATATATATATATATATATATATATATATATATATATATGGGCACATTGATATTCATTTGTTCCCCCATCAGTGTGCCCATATTTCCTACAATGTTGTTTAGTTGCTGCTATTAAAATTCTTACGAGACGTGTAAAACTACATTTTTTGCAAGGGAAATAACATCTACCATCACCCTTTTCACCCTCTTTACTTTTTTTCCCACCTCTAATATTTTCCACCATTATTCTTATGCACAAAAATACCTTTTCTGAATTGTCATTGTTATAGCAAGATTGTCGCAACATCAGTAATTTGCTAAATATTTATATATTTTATTTCATCGTCGTTTCGATGAATGTTGACCAAGTCAATATTGACTTTGTCAAACAGTTGGGTGACTATTTGAACAATGCAACAGTAATCTTTGTGTCATCGTGCATGTGATGAACTCTGCGACAAGCATTGACCAAGTCAATATTGACTTTGTCAAATAGTTGGGTGACTTAGAACAGGGAAATGGTAATATTTGTGTCGTTTCCCATGTGACGAACTATGCAATGAAATATAGAGGTAGTCTCCTAAGCGACAAACGCAGGCTGATTAAAAAAAACAAAGATAAATTTAAAATCTTTATCTTCATTTTTGCAATGAAAAGCTACTTTTGTTGCAAGTAGTTCGTCACAAATTTTTCAATATGTATTAGTGACTAAGTCACTGAAAATATTATAAACAATCAACCACGGATACTTGACATGACAAAAATCCAGCCAACAATATTTTGATTTAATAAAAACATAGCAAAATATAAAAATCCATACAATGTAGGTCTTCCCAACACTTCAACCCTAAGTTGTTGACAAATTTCATTGTTTTTCATTTTACCTTAGATCTAACATTTGAAAAAATCAATTGTGAATGTACCCCCTTGTTATTGAAAAATTCAATGCTAAATTCAATTCTCTTAAAGACTTGACATGATAAAAATTCAGCCAACAATATTTTGATTTAATAAAAACATAATAAAATATAAAATCCATACAATGCAGGTCTTCCCAACACTTCAACCCTAAATTGTTGACAAATTTCATTGTTTTTCATTTTACCTTAGATCTAACATTTGGAAAAATCAATTGCGAAGGTACCCCGTTATTATTGAAAAATTCAAGGCTAAATACAATTCTCTTAAAGACCAAATGCATCACAAGAATAAATAATCACAATTATTGTTTAATATAAAAAATAAACCAACACTCTGAACAAGATCTCTTTTATTACAAGAAGGGCCACATTTCTTCATTTCCAATTTATTTGGAAAGAAAAATCATCTCAACAAGGATCTTGTGAGATGAAGGAACTATTTTCCTAGATTGTTTGAATACCATGAACACTATACTCACTCTAAGATGAATTGTTAGAGTTCATCTCAAATATTGCATGTTGATCTACAATCCATTGTATCAATTTTATAAACAACAAACCCCTCAACAATAGGTCATATGAAACTATGAACCAGAGTCAAATGTTAGGGAATTTACAAACAAAAAGTGATATCCTTGCCATTTATAGACTTTACTCAAATTAAAACTTGTTCAGCAAAATGCTTTTCCATGTTCAATCCCAAAGAAGAAAGCCCATAGTTTGGATCCCACCCTATTGCCAATGAGTACAACTCAAACCACTTTGTATGATCTTGAGAAGAGATTCTTGAAATTGTAACATTTTATTAAAACTTGGTAATGCATCCCTTAAACTACAAACCACGGGACATGGGCATTGTGAATGACCTTTAAGGACTTCAATTGGATCATAAAGTTTCCCCATCCAATACTAAAATCTATTGAGGTTTATTACATTGGAAAATAAAATGTTTCAAGAATTCTCTACATGTTCCCTTTCTTCTAACTTACCTATGGAAAAGTCCTTTAGAAAAAACATAATTTTTGCAACTTTAGGTTTTGTGCTAAAACTGTTATTAGGCCATTGTTACAGAGTGGCGCAACTTTTGCAATGGCACTGCTTATTGAAAACATTATTGCCACCATCAATAAGTTGATGCAATCTCCACAGCCTCTTCACACTTTACTTCAAGCTCCAGGATTCCCCTGGGTGGAATAAATTTCATAGCATTGCTCAGGAAGATTCTTATGTACTACACGCTAGGAAACCCTTAAAATAAATTCACTCAATGAAATCACTGCAATAATGCCAATCAAGATAGAAAATATCAACCAACAAAGATGGCAATCTAGGATTATTTACCACATGTATAAAATAAAATAAAAATGATTCATGTGAATGTGAATTCATCGCCTTTGCTAAAAATTAGTTGTAGAGAATACAATGACCATGAGAATGCCAAGAAAAATGAGAAAAGTCCCCAATGAAGGTCTAAGATACAACTCCAAAATTATTGTGAATGAAAGGATTCAAAATATTCATCACTAAATAGCATATAATACAACACTCTTTACTTAGGAACATATGAAAATCCATAACATCATAGACATTAAGGTAGCACTACAAGTGACACCACTTTGAATGAAACAACATTGCCTCTGTTTCAAGGATTTACCTTCTTCGATATGAAAGTAAAAATGTGTTGTTCACACTCCTAAACAAAACACCCCAAAGGTGTAATGTCCCCAAGGCCGAGCCCTATTGTAAATCTTGTTTATGAAATGAATTGTAAATATGTTTTATAGGTTGGTGAGCCGAGTTATATAAGCTAGTGGGCTTATGTGATTGTTAGGCCAGAGAGCCTAAGTGTTGAAGGCCAAGAGCCTAATTTTGTACCTTTATTTATGCGGAACAGTAATAGAATATAAACATCGTCGCATGCAGACCGACCACGGTGAATGAGTGATGGGGGACTAAGCTTCCACAAAGTGGGAAATGGATTAGGGGCTGGAAGGTGGGAAAAGGGACTAAGTGTTCAGCCTAGGGGCTTAGGTCCTTGGGAATAATATTTTAATATTATTCCAAAAGACATGTGAATAATATATTTTATCCTAAGTTCTTTTGGAAGGACAAACAACTTTCGAATGGAAGGAACGCATGCTGAAGGAATGCATGGGTGACAAGTGTCAACCTAGGTGCATGCAAATAAAATGGCTGAGATGAGTCATGGTGGGGGTTCCTCCTCCATTCTACCTGACCGTCTAAGCGTGAACTTGTCCAACCTCTGAAAGAGATACCCTCGTGCGCTCTGAAACAAAAAGGCATGTGTCTATATTTGCTTTTGGAAGGCTGGTACACCCTTTCGATTGTGAACCGTTAAGTCTGAGTTGACCCCTGTGTGGACAACTCATCACGCATCCCTAAGAACTAGAGAAAGAGTCTATCATGTGTTGTCGGATTGAGAAAAACGGAAGTGTCCTGGCCCTACTACACATGGTTATGTTGTTGCACTTGTCTATTGCTGCCCAGGGGTGTTCGTGTCTGAATTCTTGTTGACTGTGGTGGACGTGTAGTGTTTGACCCTGTGTGGCTTGTTGGCCAGTCGTAAAACACTCTCCCCAGGTGAGAGAGGTGGTTGAAGTTGGAAGAACAGGTTGCTTGACCTATGAGCGACTCTCTCCAGGTGAGAGAGTGTGTTGAGGAAGGAGAGAGCTCCTGGAAGGAACCCTGTAGCTGCCGCAGAGCTTGGAGAATTCTGGTCCGGCCTGTTACTGAAACCTAAGTCAAGGGAGGTTAGTAGCCGAAGGACTGTCTAGGTGACAGAGAAGGTGTATACTCCTGTGGTGGAATAGGCATGTGGGGAAGGAGAGTCTGTTGGCAGTGAGTATGAGTGGTTCCTGGGAGAGAATTCCTTCCTTGTGCCCGTGTGTTTTTCCTGTAACCTCAGCCTAGCCTAGGATTCCTTGCCTTGGGGTGGAGCTTAGTCCGAGCTCGGGGGTGACCTACTGTTGAGCTTGATGAGAAGCATGGTCTAAGGCTGGGAGGTTCGTGGAAGGCTTGCACCTGGTTGGTGGAATTACCATCGTTTTCAAAGATAAGTACCACATGATGTTTCGATTATGTTATTGCATGTCTGTGTATTTATAATTATCATGTACTCTGATGTGCATATGAATTAATGTTAAAGCCATTGATTATTTATAATAACAATAATTCTTATGCTCACTCTGAGTTTAGATGTGTTTAACCTATTTTAAATGCATATCATATATATATATAAGCATGAGATTGTTATTCTGTGAAGTAGCGCCTGCCCAGCTGATGGAAAGGGGGCGTTATAGTATGGTATGAGAGCCAAGGTTTCAATGCTGAGCCTAGATGGGCCAGTTGAGTGGTGTTTGGACCAAGGGTTTGAGGAGAAATTGTGTCTGGAGGACCAATTTCGGACCTTTGAATGCTCCTGAGTGTCAAGGAGTTACTTGACCATGTTACCAAGCTCAGGAGGTGTAGTGGTGTTATGAAACTGCAACCGATGTGGTATCTGGCCACAGGGAGAGAGGACTCCACACCAGAAATGTTAGAGCCATAGGATCTGTTCGGGGGAAAGGAGAACCCTTGTGACCATCAGATCTGGAAAATGTGTGCAGGGTTTAAAAACCCTTTGGAGTTGCACAGGAACGTGGAAATCGCGATACACGAAACCTCGAATTCGTCAGGACCATCCATCGGGGGAAACACGTGGCTACCGGATGGCATTTCGACACCCAGGAAACCAAAAGGAAAGAACCTTGTTTCCGCAAGTCGCGAAATAGCGAAACCTGAAATTCTGAAACAATCTACACCGTAGATCGTAAGATAGGAACTTGACCATTGAATCAAGTGGAGGGGTAGACAGTAATTTCAGGATTTTGGCAAACGAAAGTTCAAGAGGTGTGGATGCACGAACTCCCGATGCCCGAAACGTCGAAAGGATCTGCACCGTAGATTTGAGAAAGGTCTAATCGTTGGATTTCACTTGGAATGGATGTGGACACATGGGTGTGTACCACGTGCCAGTGGGACAAAAGAAAAGTGAGCATGGTGGGACCTGATGACGTCACCATAGATAATGTGGACCCTCCTGAGTGTGCCACTCATCACTGTAGATGTGGAGACAGTTTTTCTATGTGGGCCCGGAGGGTAAAGTAAATCAGAATTTCAGGATTTGCAAAGGAAGAACACGAGGTCTCAACACTCCAACTCGCGAATTCGTGAGTTGTGAGAGGTGCTAGCACTTAGCCCTAACCTACGGTTATATGTAGCAGGCGCTAGCGAGGAGGGAGCCATACCCGTATCGCATCTTGGGTATCGGCGTTTGGAGGAAAAAGAGTCGAGGGTCTTCGACTCACGAACTCATGAGATCACGAAGTTGTGAAAGGTGCCTTTGGTTACAAGGGTAGGGAGAAAGAGGGAGATATCACCCGAAAGTGAGTATGAGAGTCTCGTAAACAAAGACCCTGAAACTAGAAGTCCTCAAATTTGCAGAGCCAAACAGAGCTCAGAAAACTTAATAGAATCGAAATGTTTTTCTTGTTCATGTTGGTTTATGAGTGTTGTAAGTTCCTTGAAGGTTTAAAGGACTGAAAAACTTCGGTTGATTGCACATTGTGTGTGCAGAGTTCAATGAGTGTCAGGTCAAACGTGAATCTAAGCTGAGTATAGAAATGGAAAAGGTACAGATTTCCTCTGAAACAGAGGACGAAAGGGTAGGACGGGATGTCAACTTGGGAGTCAAAGGATAAAACTCTAATGGGCATGGAAAAGAGATGGATAAGGAAGGACATATGATGAAACTCATTGAAAGATTGCAGAAAGATACCCAGGCTCACTGAGCTGATAGCCAAAAGCTCATGAGGGTCAGGGATCAGCAGGGAGAATTCAACTTAAAAATGTTGAAGATCCTGAAAAGAATAGAAAGGAAGATGGAGAATGGGAGTGGCTCAAGAAAGACAGAGAGTCTCAAGACCCCTGAGAGAAGAAGAAGATTGAGGAGTGGTAGCAGACATCATCGTCGCTCCCCAAAGAATTCTAGCAGGGAAGCGCACAGTAGTTCAAGCCCGTCCCCTACTAGAAAACACCGAACATATGGAAGGGATGAATTGAAAGGAGAGATGAACAATATCAAGCCTCCAACGTTTGATGGAGAACATAAGAAGGAGGAAGATGCTGAAACATGGTTGCTAGGCATGAGGAAATATTTCCAACTACAGAATTATTCCCCTCATGCAGAAGGAAGAATTGCGATGTATCAACTTAAGGGAAAAGCATCCATGTGGTGGGATCATTTTGTGCAGGTGCAGCACATCATAGAGAAAGATATCACTTGGAAGGAGTTCAAGAGGTATTTCGAGAAGAAATACCTGACCAAAAGGTACTATGACAGAAAGATGAAGGAGTTCTTCGAACTCAAGTTGGGCAGCATGACCATTGATGAATACGAACGAAGGTTTTTGGAACTACTGAAGTATGTTTCGTTCATCAAAGATGAGGCTGTCAAGATTCAAAGATATCTGAGTGGACTGCCACCTTCTATTGGTGACAAGATTTGGTATGATGATCCTAAGACTATGGAAGAAACAATAAGAAGGGGAAAATGCTTATATGGACAGCAAAGAGAAAGGCATACTTTTTAGAAGGCTTGGGATGATCAGAAGAAGTTCAGGAAAGAGCAGAGGCAGAAGAGAAACAAGCCTCCCTTTTTCAGAAATAGTCCTCAGGGATAGCCATCTTTCATAGAGCCCAGGAAGGCTGAAGTGGGTGAGCAAATGCCCAAACCGCCACCTATGGAGTGTTGGGGTTGTAAAGGGAACCATAGGTACAGGGACTACCCCCACAGAAAAGATAAAGCGAGAATCGTCCACAATTTTCAGCAAGATGAAACAGTGGAGGATATGGGAAGAAGGATGCAAAGGATCTACGCAACCATAGACAACAAACAAGCAGAATTTCAATCGCACATGATTGAAGTGGAAGGTATGATCAACAATTGACAATTTATTATTTTAATTGATTCCGGGGCTAGCCATAGTTATGTAGATCCTAGGGTGGTGAAAAGTTTGCATTTATCAAGAAGAAAACATGAAAGGTCTTGGTTAGTGAAGTTGGCTACAGGAACCAAGAGGAAGGTCATTGAATTGGTTAAATCATGTTCGATAGACATGAATGGATTGAGCATGAAGGCTGAATTGAATGTTCTACCTTTAGGCTCTTATGACTGCTTAATTGGGATGGACTGGTTGGACCAGCACCATGCCCTCCTAGACTGTCATAACAAGAGGTTTACATGCCTGGATGAGGAGGGAAACTGGAAAATAGTCCAAGGAATTCCCAGAGCTGTGGTTGTTAGAGAAATCTCAGCCATGTAGTTGAAGAAGTGTTACAGGAAAGGCTGTCAATTATTTGTAGCCCGTGTGGAGGAAGCATCCAGAGATGAAGTCTCGAGAATTAG
This sequence comes from Picea mariana, assembly GCA_032191745.1. Taxonomy (NCBI): domain Eukaryota; kingdom Viridiplantae; phylum Streptophyta; class Pinopsida; order Pinales; family Pinaceae; genus Picea; species Picea mariana. The sequence goes on along the minus strand of JASDQU010104148.1, from coordinate 223,952 downwards.
AGACCATGAGGTACTATCAGAGTTCAAGGATGTATTTCAAAAGGTACCTGGACTACCTCCGAAGAGAGACATCGATTTTTCTATAAATTTGATGCCTGGAGCAGCTCCGGTGTCGAAAGCTCCTTATAGAATGAGTACGCCAGAGCTGAAAGAGTTGCAATTGCAACTTGAAGAGCTTCTAAAGAAGGGGTACATTCACCCCAGCGTGTCACCTTGGGGTGCCCCGGTCTTGTTCATGAAGAAGAAGGATGGGACGTTGAGGCTATGCATTGATTTCCAGTAGTTGAACAAGGTAATTGTCAAGAACAAGTATCCTCTGTCGAGGATCGATGATATTTTCGATCAACTGAAGGGTGTGAAAATATTTTCGAAGATAGATCTCAGATCAGGATATCACCAGGTAAGAATAAAGGATGAGGACATCAGCAAGACC
>JASDQU010104148.1:206105-223469 GCA_032191745.1 Picea mariana | reverse complement strand
GCTCCTATGACTGCTTAATTGGGATGGACTGGTTGGACCAGCACCATGCCCTTCTGGACTGCCGTAACAAGAGGTTTACATGCCTGGATGAGGAGGGAAATCGGAAAATAGTCCAAGGAATTCCTAGAGATGTGGCTATTAGAAAAATCTCAGCCATGCAGCTGAAGAAGTGCTACAAGAAAGGATGTCAATTATTTGCAGCTCATGTAGAAGAAGCATCCGGAGATGAAGTTGCCAAGATTGGAGACCATGAAGTACTCACATAGTTCAAGGACATATTTCAGGAGGTACCTGGACTACCTCCGAAGAGAGACATCGATTTTTCTATAAATTTGATGCCTGGAGCAGCTCCAATTTTGAAAGCTCCTTATAGAATGAGTACGCCAGAGCTGAAAGAGTTGTAATTGCAGCTTGAAGAACTTCTAAAGAAGGGGTACATTCTCCCAAGTGTGTCACCTTGGGTTGCTCCGATCCTGTTCGTGAAGAAGAAGGATGGAACGTTGAGGTTGTGCATTGATTTCAGACAGTTGAACAAGGTAACTATCAAGAACAAGTATCCTCTACCGAGGATTGATGATCTTTTCGATCAGTTGAAGGGTGCAGAAATATTTTCAAAGATAGATCTCAGATCCAGATATCACCAGGTAAGAATAAAGGATGAGGACATCAGCAAGACCACCTTTAGAACAAGGTACGGTCATTACGAGTTCACAGTGGTGTCGTTTGGACTGTCAAACGCACATGCTGTTTTTATGTGCTTGATGAATGGTGTATTCAGGGACTATTTGGACAAGTTTGTCATAGTCTTCCTGGATGACATCTTGGTGTATTCCAAGTCAGAGGAAGAGCATGAGAAACGCCTGAGAATGATGTTGCAAGTGTTGAGACAACACTAGCTGTATGCCAAATTGAGCAAATGCTCATTTTATCAAAGGCAGATCCATTACTTGGGTCATATTATTTCAGAAGAAGGGATCGTTGTGGATCCTGAAAAGGTTGAGGCCATCCGAGAATGGTCAGTGCCAAGGAATGTGGTGGAGGTTATATATTTTATGGGTCTGGCAGGCTATTATAGAAGGTTTATAGTAGGATTCTCAAAGATAGCTCACCCTATTACTTCCTTGCAAAGGAAGGAGAAGAAGTTTCAATGGACTGAAGAGTGTGAGAAGAGTTTTCAGCGATTGAAGTAGTTGTTAACCAACACTCCAATCCTGAGAATTGCAGATCCAAATATGTATTTTGTGGTATGCACAGATGCGTGTAAGGAGGGGTTGGTAGGAGTTCTCAGCCAAGATGGGTCTGTAATCTGTTATGAGTCCAGGAAGTTGAAAGAACATGAAAAGAATTATGCCACTCACGATTTGGAGTTGGCAGCAATTGTTCACGCTCTGAGGAAATGGAGACATTACCTCATGGGAAGAAGATTCGAATTGAGAACAGATCACAATGGTATGAAGTATTTGTTCGATCAGTCGACTTTAAATGCTAGACAAAGTAGATGGATGGAGTTTCTATGCGAATACGAATTTGATATCAAGCATATCAAAGGGAAGGAAAACAAGGTGGTTGATGCACTCAGCAGAAAAGTGCACTAATTACATGCTACAACCATTAGCATGTACAGGACTGATATCAGGGATAGATTTCTGGAAGCTGCAAATCTTGATTTGCAGTACAGAGACTTGGTAGCAAAGCTACAACAACGTGAGAGATCACAGAAAAAGGAAAGTTACACCTTGGAATCTGATGGATTACTTCTGTGTAAAAACAGAGTGTACATACCTAATGTCCAAGAATTGAAGCTGACAATTCTAAAAGAAATGCATAACGTGAATTATGCTGGACATTCTGGATATCAGAAGACTGTGGTAGCAATCAAAAGCCATTACTTTTGGCCGGGTATGAAGAAAGAAAACGCCGAATACATCGCCAGATGTATCGAGTACCAGAAAGTTAAGGATGAGCATAGGCACCCAGCAGGGTTGTTGCAGCCTTTACCCATTCCTTAGTGGAAATGGGAAGTGGTAACGATGGATTTTATTACAGAATTGCCCAGAACAAGCAAGCAACATGATTCGATCATGGTAGTGGTGGACAAGCTTACAAAAGTTGCCCATTTTATTCCACTGAAAACCACTCACAAGGCATCATATGTTGTTGATATCTTCTTAAAAGAAGTGGCACGCTTGCACGGAATTCCTAAGACGATTGTGTTTGATAGGGACCCGAAATTCACCTCGAATTTCTGGAAAGGACTGTTCAAAGGATTCAGAACGAATCTGAACTTTAGTATAGCATATCATCCTGAGTCTGATGGACAGACTAAGAGGGAAAATAGAGTAATAGAGGACATGCTGAGAATGTATGTGATGGACAAACCATCAAGGTGGGAAGACTACCTGCATTTGGTAGAATTTGCCTACAATAATGGGTATCATGCATCGTTGAAGATGAGCCCATTTGAAGCACTTTATGGAAGAAAGTGCAACACTCCGGTGAGCTGGGATAATCCGACTGACAGAGCAGTAGTTGGGCCTGAGTTGCTCAAGGAGATGGAGGACCAAATGATAAAAATTAAACAGAATTTGAAAGCTGCCCAGGATAGGCAGAAAAGTTATGCTGATAATAACAGAACCCACCGAGAATTCAAAGTGGGTGATCATGTTTTCCTGAAAGTGAAAACTAACAGGAGTTCCCTGAAGCTGGGAAGTTGCGCCAAGTTGGTAGCAAGATTTTGTGGGCCTTTTGAAATCCTGGAAAGGATTGGGCCAGTTGCATACATGCTTGTATTACCTGCATATATGACTATACATAATGTGTTTCATGTTTCACTGCTTAAGAAATATATACCTCATGCTAATCATGTTATCGATTGGACGGTGATTTAGGTGGAACCGGAAGGTGTCCTGCAAGTGCATCATGTGCGCATATTGGACAGGAAAAAGAAAATAGCTCTGAAATCGAGCCATAGAGCTTGTAAAGGTCTAGTGGACCTGGTACGGTCCTAAGGATGCGACATAGGAGCATGCAGATGTTATGCGGGCAGAGTACCCACATCTTTTTGAAAATTTTGAAAAAAGATTGCAAAGACAGTGTAAGGTTGCACTAAGGACAGTGCAAATATAAGGGGAGGGGGATTTTAATGTCCCCAAGGCCGAGACCTCTATAAATCTAGTTTATGAAGTGAATTGTAAATATGTTTTATAGGCTGGTGAGCCAAGTTAATATAAGCTAGTGGGCTTATGAGATTATTAGGTCAGAGAGCCTAAGGGTTGAAGGCCAAGGGCCTAATTTTGTACCTGTATGTATGCAGCACATTAATTGAAATATAAACACCACCGCGTGCAAGGATGACCACGATGAATGAGTGATGGGGGACTAAGCATCCATAGAATGGACAAGGAATTAGGGGCTGGAAGGTGAGAAAAGGGGTTAAGTGTTAAGCCTAAGGGCTTCAGCCTTGAGAATAATATTTTAATATTATTCCAAAAAGAATGTGAATACTATGTTTTTACCCTGAGTTCTTTTGGAATGACATGTGACTTCCAAATGGTGGGGGGACGTATGCTAAGGAAGCATGCAGCTTCACGAGTGACAAGTGTCAACCCAAGCACATGCAATTATAACCCAGGAAATGAGCCGTGTTGGGGGTTCGTTTCCATTGTCCCATGGATTGTTGCGTCTGAGTGGGGTTTTCTCCACCATTCGACCTTGGACTGTCTGAGCGTGAAACTGTCCAACCCTGCAAGAGATACCTTGTATGTCCTCTGAACCAAAAACAACATGTGTCTGTATTTTCTTCTGTACATCCTCTGAATGAGAAGCCTGTGTTGATTTCGGGGAAAAGTTGCTATTTTTTTTGGAAAGCCGGTACACCCTTCTCTGTTCTAAACCATGGAGTCTATGTCGACCCCTGCGGGAATTGCTTGTCACGCAACCCCAAAAACCATAATTGTGAGACCTTGCCATCATGGTTGAACCAGTTTGGGAAGCCCATGTTTGTTTTCCCGATTGGTTGTTGTGGCCACACAGTGCTGGGATGGGCGTGGCTTACTGGCCAGTGTAAGTTCGTGTTGATCCTGTGTGTAACCTCTCTCCAGGTGAGGGGGGTGGTTGTTGTTGGAAGAGGCAGGTTGTCAGGCCTGTGAGCGACTCTCTCCAGGTGAGAGAGTGTGCAAAGGAAGGAGAGAACTCCTGGAAGGAACCCTGTAGCTGCCACAGAGCTCGGAGACTTTCGATCCGGTCTGTTGCTGAAACCCAAGGCAGGGGAGGTTAGCAGTCGAGGGACTGTCTAGGTGACAAAGAAGGTGTATACTCATGGGGTGGAACAGGCATGTGGGGAAGGAGAGTCTATGGGCAGTGAGTATGAGTGGTTCCTGGGAGAGAATTCCTTCCTTGTGACTGTTTGTTTTCCCTGTAATCTCAGCCTAGCCTAGGATTCCTTGCCTTGGGGTGGAGATTAGTCCCATCTCGGGGGGGAGGTTCGTGGAAGGCCTGCACTTGGTTGGTGGAATTAACACCGTTTTCAAAGATAAGTACCAGATGATGTTTCAATTATGTTTCTGCATATCTGTGTATTTATAATTATCATGTATTCTGTTGTGCATATGAATTAATGCTAATGCCATGTTTAAAATTATGATCGTAGTAATTCTTAGGCTTACTCCGAATCTAAATTTGTTTCATTTCTTAAAATCATGTCATATATATGTAATTAAACATGAGATAATTATTCCGCGAAGTAGTACCTGTCGGTATGGAAAGGGGGCATTACAGATCTGTAACAGAGCGATACAACTCAAGATGAAAAAAGAGTGCTACACCATGGAATCCTTTGGAGAAGATAGGTCTTTTAACTGTCTCCCTAGAATAAGTATTGTTTGCTGGAAATCTTCTCTGCAGCGGCAACTATCTCCCTTTGATGTCTTGTCTTTAAATTGTTATCTGGAACCGATGAATGAGAACATGCCAACTGAAGGAAACCTGTTGAGGATTGGTTTTAATTGAATATTTTGGCTGAGGCACTACTTCAGAGGGATTGGTATTTGATGCATTTAAATCTAAGAGCCGCGGGTTTAGTACATGGAGCCACCAGGTCAAGTAGCCACCAACGTGCACGAGAAAGCCACTAGACTACTTGAGATCAACAATTCAAAAGAAGCGATCATTCCTCTGCATTCTAGGCGTGTTGATAAGCCACATAGTTTATATTTCATTTTTAAAGACCAACATTATCTTTGTGAGCAATATATCTGTTGGGAGAGTTACATTCGGCCTCCTCTTCTTGCCTGTGATAGAATTCAATATGTGTGAGAAGTATTTGTGAGCCCACAGAAATGTACGAAAATTAACTGTAGTCTGTGCTGGAATTTGGTCGTTTGGTGTTGTGTGGTTGGCTGCTCACGAATTAAAAAAAAGAAGAAAACATGTGGACAACCATTTCGAGTCTAAGACTGATCGTGAACTAAAACAAGGTTCTGTGGAAGTGCAGTCCCTGCCAACAAGGTTAGATAGCAAATTGTGGAAAATGGGGTCGAATTGTAAATGAAATGGTGTTGGGTGCAAAATGTATATTACGTAAATGTTGTGTGCAAGATGTATATCACAGAAATGTTGGTTGGCAGGCAGAGAACCATCTATTTTTGGAAAGTATATAGCAAACCTATTTTTTTTGAAAGTATATAACAAAGTAAAAATTCGTTTACAGTGGAAGAATAATTTTGGAAATTTAAATGCTTTTTCCATATGGACTGGTGAAAGATAAAAATATATGATGACATAAAATTAATAGGAGATAAGGAATATAAAAATTTAAATGCATTTGTGAACATGGGGTATAAGTAAATGATGGTTGCATTGTTGAGTAAATGCATTTTCCATACAGATTGGTGAAAGATAAGAATAGAGTCTGTAACATGTAAAAATTTAAAAGCATTTTTATTTGAAATATGTCAAAAAATAAAAGCTTGTTACATACTACTGGAAATTTTGAAATATACAAAAAAATTAAAGTTTGTTACAGATAAACTGAAATTTCAATGCGTTTGTCATGTAGACTGGGATTGGGGCTCCCGCAGACCATTAGAGAAATATGTACAAGAAACAAGATTGTGGAAAGATGTGCAATAGCTGCAAAAGAAAATAAATGGAAAGGTATAAGTGTTTGCCTATACATATGTATTTAAGAAACTAGAATAACTGAGTTGATAAACAAAGAAGGATGCGATGAGTAAACTTACAATGAGGGTACATATGAGCCCTTTGGCTATTTGCTTGTAGCTATCGTTTCATTGATGTCGTCGACGACTACGGTTTCAAGGATGTCCTCCAGGGCTGCTAGAATGCTGGCAAATGCCTATTACCTTTCGTCGGCGACCTGTTTCAATTGCCTTTCGAGACATTCTTCAATGTAGCCTCTCATTGGGGAGACGTTGATCTCATTCCGGATTTTTATGTTGAAAAGATCGTTTTCTAATTCTCAGAAGTCGATAGAGAGATTAGAGAAAGCCCGATGAATTTCCTCATTCTGTATTGCATATTTGACTAGCCAGTCGTGGACGTGAGCTTGATCAAATTGAAGGATGATGTAAAACTTTTGCAGAGACAAGGTGTTAAACATAGCAACTTGTTTATCGAACTCCTGCCTGGTTAAGGGCAAGCAGTTTGCGATTAAGTGGGGGTCTTGGAAGTCGTAGGTTTTCCCGGCTAAGTCTATATTTGACAGTTTTGTGAATAATATATCTTTCTTCGATATGGCTTGTTCACATGAATGAACAATGAGATGTTGGTTCTTTACTTTTTATTTCCAACATGCATTCAATTGGCCGATGCGGTTTTTGGATGGAAGATCTTCTTCTCTTCTTTTTGTTTCTATCATATTTTTGACAATCTTGCCAAAAGGGATGACCGTTTTTGAAAAGAAATTTTCTTCATCTTTTAATTCGGCTTGCAAAAGCTGGAGCAAGCTATGTGCCCTGGTTCCAAGGGAAGTGATGGTTTGTGATATTTTCCACGCCTCGGTAACCAGTTCCACTCTTTTTTTTTATATTGTTCTCCACATATCCTTTATAGGATGCGAGCAGGGTGGAGGATGCTTTTACATTGGGTGCAGGGGTGCCAGGTATGGCTATTGCCAAAGGATAAACAAGCAATGGAATAGGAATGAAAGCATCTTCCAATTCCTTGATTCGGTCCTTCAGTCTGGCATTCTCGGTCTTGATGCCTCCAATGGAATCATGAAGTGCTTCTTTGGTCACGGTGTGAAGTTGATAGATTTGGGACGGCCGCAAGTTGGCAACGCCAACCTCTGAACAAGATTTTCCTTTCTTATTTTTAACATTTTTTTTTCTGAATTATCAATTTTTATTTTTTTCCGGCTATAAAAAACGGCGCTCTGGAATACGAAGGATTCATCTTCGTCAAAATTTTCGGTAATGGATATGTCCATTGGATGGCTATGGTGGATGGCGTCTCTGGGTTGATCAAGGAAGTAGATCATGGTATCCAGATCAGTGTCAAGTTCCATGTTCTCACTCTGAATTTCTGGCTCTTCTGCCTGCTCCACATTTTTTTTTCTCTTCTTCTCTACTGGAAGCTTCTAAGAACTATCAATTTTAGACTGAGGAGGGTTTTTATCTGCTCCTCCGTTTGAAGAAATATGGGTTTCTTTGTTGTTGTGATGGGCCGTTGGAGCGATGCTCTGAGATGTCATACTTTTTTTAGTGGTATTTGCGTATTGAACACTCTTGTGCGTGTACAATTTAGTGCAGCTTTACACTATCTCTACCTCGTCGACATCAGAGGCAGGACCGTTGTCACCATTGTCTCTGTTTTTGGGCAGGTGTTTATTTACAAAACAATCATCGAGGCCAAGTGTTTGTAAATGTTATCTAAAAATATCATAGGGTTTGAATCCTCTTATGTCTTCATCATATCTCAAGTTGGAGATGCTAGAATGTGCTGCGAAATCGTCAATTTTGTTGACGTTTTTCAACACGAACTCCCTTATTTTTCAAGGCAGAGGAATGAACTGTTTTTTTTTTCTTCCTTTGGAACAGATGGAACCAGTAGCTATATTGACATGCTACTTCTACGACAAACATTTTGTCTATAATGTGACATGGAAGAAGAGTAGGCTGTTCCGTGGAGCCAAAAATTCTTATGACAGTGTAACTATCCAAATGTTCGAGTGTCCCCTTCTTGTCCAAAAAATTAGTTGCCTGTTCAGATATGCAACGAGCATCTTCTCCTAACAACAAAACTTTGAAAAAATATAGGAAGCCATTAAAAACCTCATAAAAATAGTGGGAAGCCTTGTGATTCCACAATGCCTAGTACCAGAACGTTACTGGGTGGAATTCGCAATTGACATTCTTGGACAGAGACAGTTGCAGAAACCGACAGGAATGTGTTATTGCAAAAACTAAATAGGATAACATATAAAATTTATTTTCCCTTTTGTAGCTTGACAATTGGGAAGTGATTTCATGGGAAATTAACTTGCCCTAATAAAAAATGGCTTGTTCGTTGACTCTGAAAAATAAAATATAAAGAGCCATGTGGGAAACAATAGTTGTGGACTCCTGTCCCGTTATTCTTGTAAACAGCCAGGCAATTTCGCGAAATGGATTTCTAAATGAACTAACCTCCATGCTTGTAATATCTTCAGGAACTGGATTCAGGTTTTCCGAAAAAAGGGGCAAGAGGTCCAATCTGTTATTATGCTTTGCTAGGAACTGTTTGCAATATTCTCCTCTAAACGTTAATGTTGGCTCTGGCAATTTCATCATTTGGCGGAAGACCTGAGGCGACAAAGAAACAAAAGAGTGGTCCTGCAATGGAATAATTCTTTTCTCTGCAATAAATTTATCGGTGCACCAAGAGACCAAGTCCTTACAGTCAAAAATGTCAAGCACACAACCTGCATGAGAAATCTCAGAGGTCCAAATTACTTGGTTCTCTGCGACAGAGGTCGAGTAATAAGAAAATGCCCTGGACCAGTGGAAGTTCTGGTCCTCACGCCCGAAGATGTTCACTGTATCTCCACAGAACTGTTGTCGAGATGATTCCATAGGTTTATGAGAAGGTTGTTTTGCTACAAATGATGGTTTAAATGAACAGTTAGAGCTGATAACATAACTTTTCGGTAAATCTTGGTTAAATTCTTATGAATTGGAAATCTCCTCAAGCCTTTCATTGTTTAATGACAATCTATATTTCTAGTGCATGATGAACTGTTAGCAGTAAAGTTTATTTATTACATATTTAGAAATGCGAAGGTGGCGGGTACGGTGAGGAGCAATTAAGGAATGGAGGTTTCATGAACATGCGAAGGCCACGCCTTGTGAACGGGATTTCATGATTTTGAAATGAACACTCGGAAGGGATAATATAATCCCCCCGTAAATTTTGGTTTAATGCGCATCAATACGAGATGTCCTTGAGCATTTCACCCATCAATGACAATCTATACGGTTTCTGCAGGATGGCCTGTTAGAATTAAATGCCAGTAATTCCATATTTAGAAACAAGATATATATATATAAACTTTTTATTTTATTTTATTATAGACAAGTGCGAAGGTGATGGAAACGACGGAGAGCAAGGAAAGAATGGAAATCTCTAAAAAGCTGTCGGACAGAATTCAAAAAAGGGTTACGGGGATAGTCAGGACAGTCGAGTGTTGCACGGTCAAATTTCATGTTTCAAAATTTTTGAGTGCAAAATGTGTAAAACGGAAGAGATCACGATGTTGCAGTTCAACGGTCGCTTTGTATATTTGCGGAATTTTGGCAAAGTGGCTAAGTATGGAATATGGAAATTGTTAATTGCATGCGTAGCAATAAGATCTTAAATATAATTTCCAACTGCTAATTGCAAAGGGGCATAGGCACAGGAAACAACGACTATGAACTGAATATTTCTTCAACCCGCCAAACCAACGATCCACCAAAGAAATTTGAACAAATGGCGAAGTATAGAAAGTGGACAGATGGGCTTCAAAATGGGGTGACAATAGTTCCACTAAATATGCGAAGACCCGACGATTAAATTGTATTTCTCGGAAGTTTTCAGTGCAAAAATGTGCACCACGGAAGAGAGCATGATAGGTGGACGTAATAAGGAAGAGGGTATGATCTAAGAATGGTTGCAAATTTGTATATCGCGGAAGTGACGGTACTATTCGCAGGCCATGGAACAACATAAGTCCAATGTAGACACCGCCTAGCGAGAATTTGTGGTTGGAGAAGTTTTTGGGTATGGAATGGGGAGGCGTTCGGTCCATGTCCTAATAAAAGAGCATGAGTGCAACTGTGAACCCGCAACACCGCCCACGCACTGAGCAATGTTGACCCGACCAACGCGTAAGTCTATCTGTCAATTTGTATATCGCGGAACTCTAGGTGTCAGTTGTGGGACAGGGAACAATAGAGGGTCAATTTAAAGAAAGGGGAAGCGGTCGTTGGAAACGTGTGTATCCGCGAAGCTGTGAAACAAGGCATTTTCGGGAGAAAAGCGATTAAGTAACCAGGAAGAGAAACTAGAGGGAATAAAAGAGTGGGAAAATAGAAAGGCAGAAGGCAGTTTTTGTGAGGGCGAATTTGTTTCAAAGAAGCCCCATTGTTGCAAAACCATGATGTTCTACTAATTGTCAGCAAATGCGTTGTTGAAAATTAGATTTTATTGCAATGTGCCCATGTAACTATGTTCTTGATACATTGTTCCATGATTGTAAAATATTAACTTAACTACTAAACTTCATTTTCTACTAATTGTCAGCAAATGATTTGTTGAAGATTAGATTTTATTGGAACGTGTGAGTGTACCTGTGTTCTTCATACACTCTTCCATGAGTGCAACATATTAACTCAAGTATTAAACTTCTTGCATTATGGGTTGTTAGAATTAAAACTTAATAATTGCATGTCTAGAAACAAGAATAACGATTTTGCTGCAACATTGTACATTGGTATTGCTATGTTCTATCTGCATTACGAATAGAATTGAACGTTGGTTTGAAACTACGTAATCCATTTTTTGTTTGCATAAAAAACTGGTGGATTCAGACAGTACATTGGCATATAATTGTTAGATGTTCCATCTTAGAAAAGATAAGCTAAGTAAATAAAAAATCGAAGAAGTACGAGAGAACCAAACCATGCCAATTAGAACATGCGTTAAAGCCAGAAAAGAGGCAACAATGAAGAGTCGAAGGAAAATATTTTTTAATAGCAAATCCATTTAAAAAAATAAGAGAAACACCGAGAATTGTACATCTATGCTTGGAGATTGGACCCAGTTCTTCAGGCCAAAACATTGAAGGTATATGCGAGAAACACAGGCACGGGATCCGCATTATGCAAGATCTTTGCAGTTTTCTCCTCGATGAATCATCCTGTATTGAAATTGATATTTTTCACAAGCTTCCCCCGAGAAAGAAGATGAAAATGGTTGCAAGGCGAGTGGCATAGCCCTTAGTTGAAACTACCTCTGTATAGTCCAAAAAAATTCAGTAGCACATCTTGCACGTGCAATTCTAGAGGCCCAAATTAGTCCATTCTGGGCAGAAGGAGATGACTAGTAGGAAAATGCCTTGCAGCAACAAGATTTTTGGACCTGAAGGCTGATTCCCGAATATGTTAATCAATAATTTTTTGGCTTGAAATATATCTCTGGGAGCATCAACATATCATTGCTTTACAGTGAAACTCTTCCGCCCAGAACGGACTAATTTGGAAATTTGGAATTCCTACTTTCGCGCTGCAAAGTGGTTGTTGCGTTCACCGTCGGTTTCTTTTCTGAAACTCCTTTTGGTGTTGTCATCACCGCCATCACTGAGCCGGAAAGTTCTGTTCAGTATGGTTGATTTGAATTTGGGCGCAAGAGTGGGAAGATTCTCTTCATTGCCATCATCCATTGTCATATCATTCTCCATCAGATCATCTTCTTCTGGCTCGGAATTCATGGCATCAACTTCTGCGACAGGCATGAATGCAAGTGAGCATGTTCTTTGAGTAGCCAAGGTTGCCATGGAATTTTTTGGCTTGAAATATATCTCTCGGTGTACCAAGGGACCATCTCCTTGTTTTCTCTTGGGCGGAGGGAGATGAATAGTAAGAATATTGCCTGGAATAGTGGAACCTCTGGCCATTTTGCCCCAATTTGTTTACTGTGTGTGGAGAGAATTGCTGCCAGAAGTTATTAAGAATTTATGTTTGCTCGAGACAATGTTTGAAATGAAAATCGAGGAGGAATAATATAACCCTCCGCAAATTATGGTTTAATGCGTATCAATGGAATATCTCCTCGAGCCTTTCGCTGATCAATGACAGTTTCCAGGGTTCGTGCGGAATGGACTGTCACCATCACAGCTCACTAATTGCACAATTAGAAAAAAAGTGAAAAGGTGGTGGTGATGGCGAAAAGAGATGAAGAATTAGAAATTTCTTGGAAGCACCAACCCGCCCATGCACAAAAAAAAGAGAGATTACATCGCCTTTCAAATGAATACTTGGAAAGGATAACATACTTGTGCACAAATCTTGGTTTAATTCGTAGTAATGACAAATCTTCTCCAGATTTCTGGACATTAATGACACTCTTAACGGTTCCTGTAGAATGGATACTAGCATTAAAGTTTAATTATTGCATATCTGGACACAAGTACGAAGGCAACGATGATGGCGAAACCGATTCCAAGAAATAACAAAGTATGGAAAGCGATCGGGTGGGTTACAAAATAAAAATGACAGAAGATATAGCCAGGAAACGTGAAGGCCCGATGGTCATATTGCATCTCAGTGACAAATATCGGCCGTCAATTTCTATGTCACAGAATTTGTAAATTGACAAGAGGATCGCCCTGGCTGGGTCAACATTGCACTTTCATTGTTCTGTGTCCTCCAAATAGCACTCGAAGTTCCACGATATATAGATTGACAGATGGAATCGAGGGCTGGCAGGTTCAAGATTGTCATTGTTTAGGGATGGCAATCGCTATCAACTATCTAACATATCTAAAAACATTATTTTCAATACTAAATTATTAATATTACATATTGATATTGCAGAATTTTATTAGACGAGAAATTTTGTACAATCTGGTCGGACGAGTTATTTAAAAGGTTTGAGACAAACGAACAATACATAGTAGACATGTACTTTTATAAAGTATGGACATGATATTTTATAGAGCATATGCGGATCCCTCATTGCATACTTAGACACTTTTTCGATTGCGGGTTCTCGGCCTGGCGGGTTGAAAATTGAGCCTCTATTGTTATGTTTCCTACGAATAGCACCCACACTTCCGCGATATACAAATAGATAGGTGGCCTTGTGGGTTGGTTGGTTGAACATTGCACTTCTATTGTCCTGTAGCGATTCCATATTAATTCCATATTTAGCCAGTTTTTTGGATCGAGGGTTCTCGGGTTGGCGGGCAAAAAAATTGGGCCTCTATTGTTCCATGGACTACAAATACCACCCAAAATTCCACGATATACAAATTTAGAAGCCGACCTACGGTAAATTATTACTGTTAATTATTGATATTGCAGAATTTAATTAGACGAGAAAGTTTGTACAATTTGGTTGGCCAAGTGATATAAAAGTATTCAGACAAACGAGCAATACATAGTAAACATGTGCTTTTATAAAGTATGGACATGAGATTTTATAGAACATATGCGAATTCCCCATTCCATACTTGGGCATTTTTTGGATGGCGGGTTCGGGGCCTAGCGGGCTGAAAATTGAATATCTATTATTCTGTGTCCTACAAATAGCACCTACACTTCCACGATATACAAATTGACAGATGGACTTGCGAAGATGAGTCTATATAAAGTATGGACATGAGATTTTATAGAGCATATGCGGATCCCTCATTCCATACTTAGGCACTTTTTGGATCACGGGTTCACAGCCTGGCAAGCTGAAAATAGAGTCTCTATTGTTTCGTGTCCTAGAAATAGCACCCAAACTTCCGCGATATACAAATTGACAGGACCTACAAGCTGTGCGGAACGAACAATACATAATAGACATGTACTTTTATAAAGTATGGACATGAGATTTTATAGAGCATATGTGGATCCCTCATTCCATACTTAGGCACTTTTTCGATTGCGGGTTCTCGGCCTGGCGGGCTGAAAATTGAGCCTCTATTGTTTTGTGTCCTGCAAATAGCACATACACTTCCATGATATACAAATAGACAGGTGGACTTGCAAGTTGGTTGGTTGAACGTTGCACTTTTATTGTCCCATAGCGATTCTGTATTAATTCCATATTTAGCCAGTCTTTTGGATCGGGGGCTCTTGGGCTGGTGGCAAAAAAATTGGGCGTCTATTGTTCCACGGTCTACAAATACCACCCAGAATTCCGTGATATACAAATTCAGAAGCAGACCTGCGGTAAATTATTACTGTTAAATATTGATATTGCAGAATTTAATTAGATGAGAAAGTTTGTATAATCTGGTTGGCAGAGTGATATAAAAGTATTTGGACAAACGAGCAATACAGAGTAAACATGTGATTTTATAAATTATGGACATGATATTTTATAGAACATATGCAAATGCCTCATTCCATACTTGGGAATTTTTTGGATGGCGGGTTCGCGGCCTGGCGGGCTGAAAATTGAATATCTATTGTTTCGTGTCCTACAAATAGAGCCTACACTTCTGCAATATACAAATTGATAGGCGGACTTGCGGAGATGAGTCTATATAAAGTATGGACATGAGATTTTATAGAGCATATGCGGATCCCTCATTCCATACTTCAACACTTTTTGGATCGCGGGTTCGCGGCCTGGGGGGCTGAAAATAGAGTCTCTATTGTTCTATTTCCTACAAATAGCACCCAGACTTCCATGATATACAAATTTATAGGAGGACCTATGGGTTGCGCGGATTCCTCATTCCATACTTGGGCACTTTTTGGATCATCAGTTCGCGGCCTAGCGGGCTAAAAATTGAGTATCTATTGTTCTGTGTCCTACAAATAGCACCTAGACTTCCACGATATACAAATTGACAGGCGGACTTATGGACATGAGTCTATATGAAGTATGGACATGAGATTTTACAGAGCATATGCAGATCCCTCATTCCATACTTGGGCACTTTTTGGATCGTGGGTTCGTGGCCTGGCGGGCTAAAAATAGAGTCTCTATTGTTCTGTGTCCTACAAATACCACCCAGACTTCCGCGATATACAAATTGATAGGAGGACTTGCGGGCTACTCTGCTGAACATTGCATTTTTATCATTCCGTAGTGATCCCGTACTAATTCCATATTTAGCCACTTTTTTTGATCGGGGGCTCTTGGGCTGGTTGGTTGAACATTGCACTTTCATTGTTCTGTATCCTCCAAATAGCACTCGGAATTCCATGATATGCAAATTCGCAGATGGAATCGAGGGCTGGCAGGTTCAAATTTTCCATTATTTACGGATGGAAATCTCTATCAACTATCCAATATATTAAAAAACATTATTTTCAATACTAAATTATTAATATTACATATTGATATTGTAGAATTTAAGGAGAGGACAAAGTTTGTCCATTTTGGTGGACCAACTGATATAAAAGTTTTCCGACAAATGAGCAATACATAGTAAACATGTACATTTATAAACTATGGACATGAGATTTTATAGAGCATATGTCCATTCCTTATTCCATACTTACGTACTTTTTTGGATCGCACGTTCACGGCCTGACGGGATGAAAATTGAGGTTTTATTGTTTTGTGCCCTACAAATAGCACCCAGACTTCCGCGATATACAAATTGACAGGCGGACTCGGGTTGGTTAATTGAAAATTGCACTTTTATTGTCCCTTAGCGATCCCGTATGAATTCCATATTTAGCCATTTTTTTATTATCGGGGGCTCTAGGGCTGGCGGGCTGAAAATTGGGCCTCTATTATTCCGCGTTGTGCAAATACCACTCACAATTATGCAATATAGAAATTGACAAGCGGACCTGTGAGCTGGTTGGCTCAACATTGCAGTTTCATTGTTCTGTGTCCTCCAAATAACACTCAGAGTTCCGCGATATACAGATTGACAGATGGACTTGAGGGCTGGCAAGTTTAAGTTTGTTATTTTTTACAGATGCTAATCCCTATCAACTATATAACATATCTAAAAACATTATTTTCAATACTAAAGTATTAATATTAAATTTTGATATTGTAGAATTTAATTAGACGAGAAAGTTTGTACAATCTGGTCGGGCGACTGATATAAAAGTTTTCCAACAAACGACCAATACATAGTAAACATATAATTTAGAAAGTATGGACAATATTTTATAGAGCAGATGTGGATCCCTCGTTCCATACTTGGGAACTTTTTTATCGCGCGTTCTCGGCCTGGCAGGATGAAATTTGAGCCTCTTTTGTTCCATGTTCTACAAATATCACCCAGACTTCCGCGATATACAAATTGACACGCGGACTCCATGTCTGGCGGGTTCAAGATTGCAATTGTTTAGGGATGCTCATCCTATCTAACTTTATCTAAAAACATTATTTTCAAATGCTAAATTATTAATATTAACTATCCATAGTGTACAAGTGAATTACATTAAATTATTAAGGGATGTTAAATCATTTATTTTTAAAAAAAGGAAGCAAACAAAAGAAAGTTTTTTTTTAAATTCTATTGTCGCAAGCATAACAAGGACCAATTTGAATTTTAAGGCCCTCTTGTTCATATGATAACACAATTGCACTCCACACAGTATATATTCTCTGATTTCAAATTATTCGAGGATATTAATTTTGCCAAGTTCATCGAATAAGAAAAAATGTCAAAACAACGACCAATTTGAATTTTAAGAGCCTCTTGTTACTATGATTGGATAGTTGCACTTCACACACTATATATTCGTTGATTTCAAAATATTTCAGAACAATAATTTTATCAAGTTCATCGATCAAGGAAATTTGTTAATGCAAGCCACATAGTACATTTGCGTTACATCACCATAGAAATTATCAGGGGGATGTGCGGGCCAACTGGCTAAAAAATTCAATTATATTGTTCCATGTCCTCCAAAGAACAGTTGGAGTTCCACGGTATACAAATTGACAGACAAAGCAGATAAGCAAGAACCAACCATACTTTAAACAGACCACAAGCAAGTTCCCAGAAGGTTCCATAGAGCTGAAACCATCGACCTTTGCACCAAACAATTTGATATACAAATAAAAGACGTGGCCGCATTCATTTTATCTTGCATATGGTATATGTTCCCAGTAGAAAATAACCAGTGCCATGTGATATATGGGGATTACAGAGATATGGGCCAAGTCCAATGAACATTCATCTGGATGTTGAACAAA
>JASDQU010104148.1:134829-158343 GCA_032191745.1 Picea mariana | reverse complement strand
GTTTACACTTTGTTTAGTGTCAGAGGAATGGCCCAAGGTGAGAAATGGTCCAGGCTCAGAAATCAAAAATAATCCTTCTTCCTTGGTTGAGAAGAATGGGGCAGATAGCCCATTGTTGATATTCTATATTGAGGGTAGACATTCTTTCAGATCTCACAGATGTGAGTGAAATATTGGCCCAGATGATTATTGTTGATATTCTATACTGAGGGCAGACACTCTTTCAGATCTCACAGACGTGAGTGAAAGATTGGCCCGGTTGATTCAGTTTTTATCATAACATTGTTTCTATGCAGATGAAGACTACTATGGTGGCATACATTCTTTTAGATCTCACAGATGTGAGTGAAAGATTGGCCCAGATGATACAGTTTTTATCATAACATTGTTTCTATGCAGGATGCTCTCAAATGTTTGTTATGAAGACTATATGATAGTAGATGAGGACTACTATGGTGAATATGTTTCACCGTTTGCAACCATACATTGTTGGTCAAGTACTTATGTATTACTTGATGCGGTAGTGAACCACTGGATTGTAGTTATGTACTACTATGAATAGACACATGTGTGTTCTATCCTCGTTCTAATTGCCTTGAAGACTATCAACAGTTTATTGGAGACAATGATCATTCAAATGAATGATGAACAAAGATTTTCCAGACGGAAAATATTTCAAAGCTTTTACTCCTCTTGTATCACTCTATGGTGAGAGTGACTTATCCAACATCATATCTAACTACTCAGATGAAGTATGGTTTCGAGAGATGATGCAGTTGATGATGATGGTGATGCTCATGATCTAATCATGAAATAGTCTAGATGAATATATTTATGCTACCAGGTAAATGGTATATTTTGTGCTCAAGTCCATTACCTGTAAATACCTCTCTAGCTAGAAGGGAGTGTTAATATTATGGTAGTTGTGGGAGGTATTTACCCCACGTGTGAACCTGATGAGAATAGAAGACTCCGGAAAGCAAGAGAAACCCTAATGAGTTAGCTAATAACCCTATAAGCCTTGTCATCTCAAGAAGATAATTTATATTAGGCTATTAGCCTCTAAGAGAAGAAGTCGGCCAGAAATAATAATAATATACTGAACAAACATATACCCAAAAGGAGAAGTCGGCCCCAACAAAACTGGCAGGATTACTATAAATACAGGGTGCCAGTTCTCATTTGCAGCATCTTAGAATTGTAGTTTCCCAGTTGGTGTGCACTGCAGTTACAGTTTGGTGCGCAGGTTTGGAGGAGGGTTGCAGGTGCAGCTACAGCAACAACTAGTTCTCAGTATTGGCTTGAATATCTCTTGGCTAGGGTTTGGACTATCTAATCAGCTTTTTGTGATGCGCTATCCTTGGGGATTGATGCGCTACTCTTTGTTTGGCTATCTAGCCTAGGCTTTGATCCCAGAGGAATTCTTAGTCAAGGTTAAGGTGCTCGGAGGGAGGCTTCGGCCTATGGTTGGGTGATGAAGGTATTGTCAATGGTAAAACGAGCACACCATCTTCTATATTCTAATAGAAACTTCATTGGGATTAATTACCATGTCTAGGGTAGATATGTTCTTAAAATTAGTTAAGATTTACATCCAACTTTCTCTCTTTGAGAGTAATACTATTTACATCCATGCACAAGCATGTATTATAAATGATGAGGGGGCACAACCACTAAGGTTTTAGCTAGTGCCCAATTGCTACTATTTAGATCCATGCACAAGCATGTATTATAAATGACCAAGGGCACAACCACTAAGATTTCAACCACTGCCCAATTGCTTGCTAGTAGATGTTAATCATCTTATCAGGTTTTAGAGAAAAAAAAATCCAGAGACAAACCATAAGGAAAAACTTGCACACAAATCAAAATGATTTCATATTGCATAGATTTGTGTGCTATTTGTAGAAATATACTACACTATTAAGAAGTGATATATGTCATTTCTAAGCATAGTTACATTTCATATTGTAAATATGAAGAGGTTGGCTTAGTCCCTTTTTATGAAAATCTATTAGATAAATTGATGCTATTATTCTCCTCTTACCATTTGAAAGTAGCACAATGCATATGTTTGAATTGTCAATCATTGGTAGGAAGGAGCTTGAATAGCCTAGCATAAAATTTTGTGATAGACTTTAAGTTATTTCGAACTCAAATTTTGATTGCAACTTAATATTAAGATGTCATATTCGGTGATGTGCATAGGTGTCAAATTTGGTTATGTGGATAGAAATTAGCTATTTACTTATAACTAGGGGAAAATACTTGATTTACAAGAGGCATTTGATAGTCTTAATTGTAAGTAGATTAGCATATACACTATGGTTTATATATGCTAGTTTACGTAATGAATACTTATGATGTGAGAAAGTTAGGATCTACATGACTTCTAGGTGGAAGTTGACTAAAGAAAGAGGAAGGCTATGGAAGCCAAATTAAATGTTGTGGAATTTTAATGGAACCATTTGAAATCCAATAATATCATATTCTTACATTCGATATCTATATGTCGTGGCATAACTTACTTGAGGAGGAGGATGCAGGTGGAGTCAAAAAATTAAATAATTGGGCTTTGCCAACTAGCCAAGAGATGGGTGTGGGCCATAACCAGTAAATAATTGAGGAGTGGAGCCTCAAGTGAGGTGTGGAGTCTCTATTTGCGAAATATATGGTTTAACGTGGAGTCCCAACTGAGACGTGGAGTCTCAATAGAGGCACAGTGTCTCTATTTATGAAATATATGGTTTAATATGATTAGGGACGTGGAGTCCCAACTTGGAAGTGGAGTCTCAATAGAGGCTCATAGCCTCTATTTGCAAAATATATGGATTAATATGATTGGGGGCACATAGCAAGGTGGGTAGACCTTACTTGAACGCAACTAATTCTTCTAGATACCAATTAAGATAAGGTAAAAAGTAAAGGTCTCATAGGCGAATTAATTCATAAAATAATTACCCACTTTTAGGGGGCTCTTGAACATATTAATATTTTATTAAAAAGATTGATTAAATAATTAAAGGAAAATGAAATAATTAAGAAAAAAAGAGGCATTAACACCTCAAAAAAGGGTGATGAATAGTCATGAAATTATAAAAATTAAATAAATTTAAGTAAATGACTAATTTTGCATGGAGGGGGTGATGTGGCTAGTCTCACTAGGTCTTTAAATAGAGGGGGAATTTATGGTTTTGGGGGTACTTGGAGAGTACAAATATGCTACAAGAATTATCTTCAGTGAGTAATACACAGATCTAGAACTTATATTGATGATTTTAGGGGCTAAATTTCGCTCATGGGCTAATTTTCCATGGATTTTCCCAATAAAAGATTCGTTATTCTAAAAATTATTTGCCCAAATTCTATAGGATAAAATTATTTTACCTTAAAAATCACCAAAATTTTATACAAACTATATAGAATCCTTAGAAACTTGAATATTTTTACAAAAATATCATCAAACATTTATAGTTGGCATATGAATGATTACTAAGATTTGCCAAGATTTCTACATTTTAAAATAAATTTCCATCCTTAAAATCATCCATGTATAGAAGAAGCTAGCTTCCTAACACTGGAAAGTTGAGAGGAAATTCATGTGAAGAACATTCTGAAATCTAACACTGGAAGTTTTCCCTGAATATGGTTGGGAGGAAACCGGTTGACACCATGAGAGTTGACAATGGAAAGGGATTTAGAGCTGCTTGATACAACGTTGCTAAAATTGAGGAGACCCCTCACCAATCAAGTATAATTTCACTGATATTTGAATTGTAACTTATTTCTTAATTTATGTTGTGTACATGGTTACTTTTGATTTACGGTTTTGTTAATATGTATGGTGTTTCTAACCTGGTGTTGGTATGTGAAATTCAATTAAATTATGATATTTCTTTCTAACGAATATGAGACAGAGCCTCCAAGCATGCTGGAAACTTTAATGAGTAAATTACAATGTTAAAATTAATGGTGTCTCACCTAATTTTCCTTATTTTCACTTATATTTTTAAATTAGGATTTATTTGCTCAACGCTTTAATAATTGTAATTTGTAATCTATATTTTCTCTTGTTGCGCCCAATTCTTTTTGTAGTGTCAAGGGTAGCAGAGAGTTAATCCTTGTGTGAATGCTTTGTTTCAAATTGCTTTGTTGTGTGGTTTAATGTAGAAATTTTATTGTGAATTAGTGGCATGTGTAGTCTTAATTTGATCTCTGGTTTCGCTTCCCTAAGCCACAATGGATGGGTATTCCAAACCATCCATTTGAAACTCAGACGAAATTTTATGGTGGAAAATTTATCATTACCCTGAGTTTCTAATTAGAAGCAGAATTACAACTTGAATTGTTTGTTTTGGGCTCTTCTTTTTTTCATGTTGAATTGTGTTGAACTTCTCCGTGTGAGAAAGTTATGTTTTATGGGGTTTACTTGTAATTTGTTAATGGATTTAAACAACTTCTTAAGAATGCACCTAAAGTGTTTGACAAAATTAGTGTTGGGGTTTACATTTTTTAGATGATAAAATTTATTATAATTTAATTAGTAACTAATCATCCAAATAAATTTCCCCCGTATGGGGTGCCATGTCGCAAAGCCGATCCATGCAGGATAACGCCGAGATGCACCATTAATATAACCATTGGTGACCATCCCCTCAGCAATTAAACGAGAATGAAATCGTGCAGCATTATCCAAGAGATGAGGCCCTTCGCGCAAGTGACTAGTACAACGCACTAGAGCACTCGAAAGCCAACCTTAATGGCCATGGAAGTCATCCTCCTCCTCCTCCTTATCACCCGCCTCGACAGCATTGAGCGGCATTCGCTTACTGCAGAGTCGAATGCAAAGCTGAATTTCGCAGACCCACTGGAGTTTTGGAGCAAAGCCATCCACTAGCAGGGAACCTTGGACATCTCCAAGTTCTTCATTATGCCCAGAGCACGAGGAAATCCATGTAGGGGTGTAGCTTGGTACATAGTCGAATCTCGCTGGTAGAGGCAGAAGAAATTCGAGCAGGCGTTGGCCATGGCATCCTCGCGAAGACACAAGAAACCTCGAATGCCTCCAATGGCATACGTGGAAGAGATCACCATGGATGAGGCCATGCAGAGCTATCTGGAGCTCCCTCTATTCACAGTCCCGGACAATTGGAATCCTCCCACTGATTTTGGCACTGATGACAAGATTTTGCCTTCGGGCAAACCGCTTGGCTCCAGCGCAACTCGCTCGGTAAAGTAATTCACCACCTGCTATGTTGAAGAAGAGACCTTGTCCTGTGCAAAAGGAAGAAATGACTCACCCACTGGTGCACCTATGGAGGAGGCAACTCAGCTATTCAATCGGCTGGCACATCAAGACAGTGAAGCACATGCAAGCGAAGGAGCAATGGGGCTAATTCCCTTAGCCTCTGCTAATGGCAATTGGCAGGACCAACATCCTTTCACCAATCCGGGGTACCTCACTCTAATCTTTGATATGTGGAGCATGTTGGACGATCAGATCTTTCACATTGCTCGAATCGACCATCGACTCGACATGTTGTTCGCTGCTCCCTCCATAACTCTCCCGAAAAGGCAATGCCCTACGTGCGCGCAAGCTTATGAGTTTCCAGCAGGATGGCGAAGGCACGGGGACGAGGATGAGCCGGTTGGATAAAAGGTTCAGTGATGTTCTTAGTTAGCAATCTTTTTTTGTTTATGAACCAGGTTTTCGCCCAGTTAGATCTTAGTTATGTTGCAACTAGGTTATCAGTACACAGACTGAACTTAATGGCTAGGCATCCTGGTTTCCTTCAGGAAGGACTGCACTCTGATAGTTTTGTTTGCTTGGAAACAAATGGCATAGAATGCCCAACTGTCTCGGTTTCCTGCTTAGGCGGGACAACTAGCATCGTAAATAGACTCTGTAACTCGACAATGATAATATAACAGTTTCTTCCCTTTTTACTTAAAAAAAAAAAAAAAAAATCATCCAAATAATTTTTATAAAAGTTATGAGTAGCATGTATAAATGCATTTTATTTTGAGTAGTAGTGTGTGAGTGGAGGTTATTAATTCTACTCGACATACAAAAGAAAAAGACTAAAGTATTTTTATTATATTTATTATAATAATTTTTTTTTGTTTGTTTGTTAGTTTGTCTGTGACTTATGGGACTAACCTGAGGTTGAGAAAYGCGACTCAGGGGCATATAAGCTGTCAAAATAACCCGGGGATCGCACCCAGCCTGAGCCACACCAACCCTTAACATGGTTGGAATTTTTGTCCCTGCAGGTTTCGAACCGGTGACTTTAACATTATGGAGTGCCTTAACATCACACTCCATCACCGACTATCCTACACCTCGGGGACATTATAATATTTTTTTTAATATAAAGAAACTTTCATTTTAATGAATTAATCTAATTTTAAAAGTTTTTATAAAATATTTAAATTTTTTCATCATTATTGTAAATATTATATTAATTCTTAAATTATTAAAATTACATACATATCCTCCATTATATTGTTCCATATTAAGTGATATATAATTACTTTATAATACATCTGTAATGTGTATTTGTATGTAGCTAGTACATATTTTTCATGTGAAACCTAACACCAAAGTCTGGTCCCCGTGAAAAATGAATGACAAAAAGTCACAAACTTAAATTTTAAATCTCATATCTAGATGTCATATTGAAATATGACTAACAAGTAAGAAATGTTCAATATAATATATAATTTATAAATTAGTTTTTTTTATTAGTTTTTGTTTTGCTAGGTTAGGGATTATAGTTTTTTGTATAAAGTCAAAATAATTCAACTTTGTATGGTGTTTACATATTTCTCCAATATTTTATGAATTGTTTTCCTAGAAATTAAAATAGTTTTTATTAATTTTATAAATATATATAATCGTGTTTTCTTATTGGTTTGATGGATGGTCATGGGATTAAATACCCATGGTGGAGGGCAGTATTTTTCAATTATTTGTTAGCTCTTCAAAAATATGATAAAACAAAATTTAACATTGGTTAAAAATTAGGTGCACTTAATTCTCTAACATAGGGTATTAACACATGTTATTGGACCTGGTTCATGAATCAAGCAAAGTAATTAATTGATTCAAAGAATGACATAATGCACTCAAACTTTGTTACACCACCTAATCTCTCTAGCAAATCGCTTCCTTTTCATTCTCCATAGCCATGCTCCTCACTTTTCCATCTTATCCTTCTATTTTGTTTGTTTGAATTGTGCTCTACCAAAGAAAAGGTAGCTATAGCAGATCCTTCAAAATGAATGACAATACGAGTAGCAACATATCCAACAATGGTTTGAGTCATGGCAATGGTCTTCTTTGGGTCATGATTTAGAAACCCAACTCCCTCATTCTATTGGTTGGTTGAAGAGGCCTAGCTAGTTCATTCATGGTGGTGGCAACTATCAATGCTCCACTGAGCTATCGTTTACTCTTTCCATAATGGTTGTATCCACTCCTATCCATGGTGGTTCTTTTCAATTTAACTAGAAGTAAGGGAACAACAACATATCATAATTTCTCAATTTTCTATGATCCCGTTTACAAACCATTGACTTGGACAAACATAGGATCTCACAAATTGTTTCACATGGAGAAACATCTTCTAGACACTACAAACGACTTCTTTGATTATCATCTCCTATATCTATCTTATCTAGTGGAGTATAAAACAACATTCATGCTAATTCTCTATAGCATGGCAGGACTAAAAAATTACTCTTTGAATATAGGATTTAGGAATGAGAGAATGCAAGACATCCAAATGAGAATTTTTTTGTTCCATGTTGTTGCACTCGACTTCAATATGGTTCATCCTTTGGTTGTGTACTTGTTCACTATTCTTGAAAACCTTCAATGGGAATTATGATGAAAATTTCATTTTTTTTATCCTCCTATGTGGTGTCCCTTATTCCACCTTTGATTGTATCTAAATGCAAATGAACAACATCATAAGTATCAATATTGCCTACATGATCTTTTTTCCAGCACACAGGAATACCATAGTGTGTAGGGATGTACAATTCAAGGAGGAGCGTGCATTGAAGAGGTCTACAAACTTTCCATTGCAGGACCAGTAGGGACATGATTCAGGAGTCAAGATTAAGGAGGCACGGGGTCAGAGAACATGATCACAAAGTCAGACACAGAGTAATGGTACAAGTACATGTGTTGAGAGGGAAGTTGTTGGAAAAGATTATCAAGAGCTAGATGAGGAGGAGGAGGAGAAATGTGATGCAATTCCATAGCAGTAGGACACTAGACCACAACCTAAGTGGTAGAAGTCGACAGTTAGTGATTCTAGACTGTCAGGTCTTCCAGAAAGAGACTTCAAATGAAGTAAACCACCAAAGAGACTTGGGTATATGGCATTAATTACACAGCTTATTGATATAGAGCCTTCAAGATATGATTAGCTTTCACAACATGCAGTGTGGCAAGAGGCCATTATGGAGGAGTATGCATCCCTCGTGAAAAATGATGTATTGGAGGTGGTGCCCATGCCAGAAGGGAAGAAGGTGGTTGGATCAAAAGTGGATCTACAAGGTCAAGAAAGAAGCACATGGAAGCATGGATAAGTACAAAGCGCACTTCGTGGCTAAAGGTTTTTCATAGCGAGAGTGAGTCGACTATGAGGAAACTTTCTCCCTAGTAGCTAGATATTCATCAATTAGGACTATTATTTCTTTAATAGCGAAGTTGGGATAGTGCGTTCACTAGATGGACATGAATAATGCTTTCCTCAATGGATTTGTTGAGGAGGAATTATATGTTGAGCAGCCATAGGGGTTTGAGATCGGTGACAGAGAGATGTATGTTTTCAGATTAAGGTGAGCCTTGTATGGGCTTAAGCATGCACCTCAGTCTTGGTACTCAAGGATTGATAGCTACTTGAGAGATATGGCTTTACAATGGAGTGAGGCAGACCCAAACCTATATTTTTTTGCATGGAAGGAACCTTTCATATTGGTGTTGTACATAGATGACCTATTTCTGACAAGGGATGAGCAACTGATAGCAGACTGTAAGACAAATCTTGCAGCCAAGTTTGAGATGGAAGACCTTGGGTTGATGCATTACTTCCTTCGTATGGACGTCTAGCAGCAAGATTGACACTTCTTCTTAGGATAGGGGAAGTATACAGTGGAGATATTTCTTAGGTTCAGGATGACTGATTGTAGGCCCATGTCCATACCTCTAGTCACAAACTGGAGGAATATTGATGCATCGGATTATGTTGGCCCTTGGTTATGGAAGGAAGTGAAGAACAAGGAAGGAAAGGTAAAAAGTGAGCTTCGCGGGAGACACAGTAACTGTCACTGAGTCAAAGTGATCAAAGAGCAGGAAAGATGGAGCGAAGTGCGGAAAAGCAATCCATTGGATGAGGAGATTAGGGATGACAGATCAACAAGGAAGAAGGATCGTGGACAACTCAGCAGGTAGAGAAATCCATCATTGGATGCTTTGGAGAACCACGCGATGAAGAAGGAAAGACAGGTTCGTGAAGCACAAAAAAAGCGGGTCAAGTTGACCTAGGGTTTTAGACATGTAGGGTTTTGGCACCTAGGTTTCGACCTAAGGCTGTCGGTGAGGGATTATAATGTATAAATAAAGGTCAAGAGGACCTAGGTTGGGTTGGTCATTAAGTATCGGTATGATATTGTTGTTATAGCTTCGTTGTGGTAGGAGGATTGTATTGTGAGATCTTCAGCTGTGTGTGAAGGTCATGTCCTGCAGCTAGGTGCGCAGGAAGGGGATAGAAAGAGAGAGAAGAAAGAATATCTGCTAGCTAAGAGCACATATAAGAACTACATGTTTTACCTTAACAAGTCTTAAGCATAGTTTTGTGGATGTATCCCTAGAGAGAGGGTGAACCACGTATATTTTGTGTAGTATTTGTGATTGATGCCTGGATCTATGTCATTGTTATATTGTGATTTGCAGTCTTATGTTAGATCATATCTATAGCTGCACAGGATAGACCTAGCTAATAAGTGATATATGAATGTTGTATTGTTGTTGTGATAGATCCACTTGATATTCCCCTGGTTGTATACATTTCCATCCTGCAACCCCCCTCTTAGTTTCTTCGGGTGAGACTGCATCTGCTTTGCAGGTGCTACCGAAAGGGCCAGTAGCTAGGGCTTGTTGGTGCGCTCTTGGAGTGAACCTCGGGTCTTCCCCTGTGCCAACAAATGGTTCTGTTCCTGGGACAGGAATTTGTGTAAGGGAATGTCAAGGTGGTTCCCATCGAAGACAGAGATTCAGAAGTGGATGGAGGATCAAGAGAGGGACTTCGTTGAAGCCCAAAACAATAACCCTAAGCTAAGTACTGAAGGTTGGCTGTAGAGACACATATTCACCGATATTCATGAGATCTTCTTTGGAGGAGTCCATCAAGAGCTATATGAGTGGTTAGCTAGGTTAGTCGATACCCAGTTTGAGATCAAATCTACACCTCATGTGGTCTGGACATCGGATTTGATTAAGAAGGTTAAGAGAATTGACAACGTTGTATCAAGGGTTGTAGATCACTGGTTTGATAGTACCATTGGAGGGTGTATCACCAAATTTGTTGTTGACAGAACATAATCATATAGCCAAGCCGAGAGACACTTCTTCAAAGGACCCAAAGGAAAATTTTTACAATTTTTGAAGCTAAGAATCAAGATGTTGTCGCATGAAAAGAACATCTTGAAGATACAGTAGATTGGTTGGATCCGAAAAGGCTAATGTTCAAGAATTCAGACAGGGACAACGACATAGAAGTTGGACATACGCGCAATGGGAAAGTATTTTGAGGGGTTCACCTTGAGAACCTGTTCAAGAAAAACTACGAAGATGAGGGTTTCTACAGTGGAGAAGAGGCAGATCTGATAGACGAAGAACATTTAAAACCCACCAGAGCAGAGGAAGAGGAAGTTGAATAACTTTTCTAGAATGAGCCAGAAACATTAGGAACTACACATACCACTGAAGTAAGTAATATCAATCCTTCTGTTATTTCATAAACACTAAGTAATTAGAATATTCTAAATCACCAGAGTTCGCAGACTACTATTACTAGTAGTTCAACATCTACTCAAACAGGAAACCTAGGCAGGTCTATGGCAGACGAGATGAGGCTCCCTATCTTTAAAGGAGATGGATCTGAAGATCATGATCATCATGGGTTCATGTGTGAGGCCGTATGGAACATTAAAAATATTACCGATGAAGCTATTAAAAGAAACCAGTTTAGCACTACATTGAGGGATCGTGCGATGAGATGGTACACGAAGCTTGTCCAAGGACTTGTGCAACCTAAGCCACTAAACGAGATCAAGAATGCACTGGTTGCGTAGTTTAAAAAACCTAATTTGGAGTCACAGTGTATTATTGAGCTGAAGGAGATCAAACAGAAGGTAGTCGAACCTTTTTGGGAGTTCAATCAGAGATTCAAGACCCTAACAAGACGATTGACTTTTAAGATCCCAGATGAGTAGAACAAAGAATGGTTCATTGCTGCTATTTTACCACACATCAAAGTTCCCCTGATGTAGTAGAAGATTTCATCACAAGCAGAAGCTTTGGAGATCGCCATGAAGCTTGAATCATCACCTATGGGAGAATCTAGCTCAGGCATGAGCCAGATCTTGAGCCAGCTGACTAGCTTGTCTCTACAAGTTGAGGATATGAAGAAGGACAAGGGGAAGGACAAAAGAGAAGATATATGGTGTGTAAGATGTATATCTGAAGGTCGTGATAAAGAACATTTTCCCATGTTTCATGAATATTTGGCCTCAGGAGCACTGAGCCCCTTGAAGCAAGTTAACCTGCCCCGGTGCGAAGTATGCAGAAACTGACATCGCCCTGGTGAGTGCTACTATATGTAGAAGTATGTTCAGACACCTGCAAACTTGTATTGCACATTCTGTAAGTCCATAGGGCACGATGATAGAGATTGTAGGTCCTTTGACCTGATGCATGAAAGATCAAGAGACATATACAAGATCCAAGGCGAAGTACACCAAGAAGGAAACAATGCACAGTATAATTCTCTAGGAAGAGGAAGTTTCAATCCTCGTGGTGGATACAGAGGACGAGGAGGAGGTATGGGTCGAGGATGAGGACAAATAATCTGTTACAACTATGCACATCCAAGACATTTAGCAAGGAACTTCCAGAACCCTTGCACAACCTGTAGTTATTGCAATTCCTTTGAGCATCTCATCGAGGTCTGCCTTTCGCTGCTAGCTAAGATTCAGGAAAGATGAGGACCTCAGCAAAACCCACAAGTGCAACTGATATATGTTGAACCTCACAGAGAATACCCTAGATTCATTGTTATCACTCGAGGAGGCGCTACTATAGGATAATATAGAACATCCCAAGGCAGGATTGCAGACGACCACGAAGTCAGGAAAGCTACAGAGAAGACCCCAATGTTCGATGCTAAGAAAGAAAGACGGATATTTGAGGAGGCAAGAAAAGAGTTCAAAGGAGATCAAGGGTATTCATCAAAGAAACAACCAGAAATCAAATAATAATGCATGCCTTGGGCGTTTGATCAGTCTGTGTCGCCAACAGAAGGAAAAGAGGTAAGCAAACTCATGGAATTTTTGTGCACTTGTGTTAAGTTGATTCGAGATAAAAGCATTGTACAAGAATTACAAGATTTAATCAAGCAGTGTGAGCTAGGAAAGATAGAATCCTTACTGAATAGGGCAGTGCACCAAATTGGGAAAAGGAGAAGGACAAATAAAGAATTACACCTAAATTCTCAAATAGGAGAATATGATATAGACTATATGGTCCTCGACTTAGGGTCGAAGGTCAATGTCATGATGAAGCAAACCTGGGCACTGATGGGAAAATCAAAGTTAATTTATTCCCCTATAAGGCTTAGAATGTCTAATCAGCAAGCTGTCAGCCCATTTGGATGATTGGAGCATGTCCCTGTGGACATCGACGGAGTTAGAACCTTTGCAGATTTTGAGGTAATTGAAATTGTTGATGACAGCTGCCCTTACCCTGCATTATTAGGAATTGATTGGTCCTTCAACAATTCTACTGTTGTTGATATAAAGAAGAGGCATATGTCATTTGAAAGAGATAGCCTTAGGGTCATTGCACCTTTATATCCAGATGAGATTCCTCGATACACAGAGCCTATCAGAGAAGAAGACCGTGCGTACGAAATGGAAAACATCTACAAACTAACAGCCAGGCAACAGGATTATATCAATCCTACATTCGATGGGAATCTGAGCTGGGGAAGTGACAACACATGTTCATCAGACTCAGAAGAAGCATTGGAGAACTGGAAAAACCAGATGTATGAAGTCTCTACCAGAAGATGTGCTAGAATAACTAGAGAGGTTCGCTAGATCGACACAACAATGAGTAACTTACCCACATTTGATGGGCTGAACCCTTTAGAAAAATTCTTATCAGAGTTTGAGAAAAGTGCACCAACAAAACAGAGGTTGTTGGCAATGGATGAGGCCATGAAAGCCACACCAACAAGATGGTGGGGGACACACAAAGGAAACATCACAGACTAGACACAATGTCGAACTTTGATGACAATGCATTTCTCAGTACATGTAGGAAGCTGCGAAGTGAGGTATACAGGTCGAATTTTCCCAAAGGACCATGTGCGAAGCTATGAAGAGGCCTGGAGTGACATTCCTCAAGAACAATGGGTGCACATATTCATTAACACATTGGACACAATCCCTATCAACTGGTACCTTCAAGCGGAGCTGTGCCACGTCACTTTAGATTGGGAAGGTATGATCCAGAATTTTGTAACCACCTTTTTGTTTGAAAGTGAATTTCCTTCAGTAGACCAAGAATTATAGAGTGTGAGACAGAAAGTATTTAAGGAGGCATCTAGCCTCCCATTGGAGCAAGAAGAGGATGAATGGACCGCGCCATTCCAGAAATTGCAAGGATGTTACAACATTAATGTCGATGAAGATGATGATCTGAGCAAGGTAAACATCGTTGAGATAGAAGGCCACAGAAATGTGGAAGGACCAAGAGTTGAGTTTCCATTCATAGGACAACCGATCAAAATAAATAAAGTCAATATTGGGACAGAGGAGACACCGAAGCTTGCCAATGTTGGAGATTATTGGGATGTTGCTACCATTGACAAGATTACAGAGTTATTGCACGAATATCAGGACTTGTTCCCAACCAAGTTCACTGATATGAATGGAATCAAAGGGCCTATGAGTGATATGAGAATACCTTTGAAACCATATGTGAAGCTAGTTAAGAAAATACCTTACAAACTGAACCCGAAATACAAGGAAAAAGTGAAGATCGAGCTCGACAGAATGCTAGAAGCAGGGATTATTGAACCTGTCGAAGAGTCAAAGTGGATCAGCCCTATGGTGGTACAAGTCAAGAAGACAGGAGAAATTCGTATTTGTGTGGACCTCAAAAAGTTGAATGATGCATGTCTGCATGACCCTTTCCCTACACCATTCACAGACGAAGTGTTGGATAATGTGGGAGGCCAGGAAGTATATTCTTTTACAGACTTCTTTTTGGGATACCATCAGATCCACATTGCCAAGGAGGACCGTCATAAGACTACGTTTTCCACAGAGTGGGGATCCTACCAATATACAATAATTCCATTTGGATTGAAGAATGCCCCAAACATCTTTTCCAGGGTGGTGGTCGAAGCGTTCAAATAATTTTTGCATAAATTTTTAGAAGCATACTTTGATGACTGGACTGTTTTTAGTTTGTTGAAAAATCAGATTGAATGTCTAAGGCTAATGTTGGACAAATGCAGGCAGTGTCAAATTTCTTTGAATCTAAAGAAATGCATCTTCTTCTCACCATTTGGAGTGTTATTAGGTCATATTGTATGCAAGCAGGGATTGTTGGTTAACCCATCTAAAATTGCAATTATAGTTGATTTTCCACCTCCTACTTCAGTCAAATAATTGCGCACTGCACTAGGCCATATTGGATATTACATGAAATTTATCAAAGGATATTCCCAAATTACAACACCAATGGAGAATTTGTTGAAGAAAGACTGCCAGTATGAGTGGACAGATGAATGTCAGCAGAGCTTCGACACACTGAAACTAAAGATGGTTACAACGCCCATTCTGGTTTTTCCATATTGGAGCAAAGAATTCCATGTGCATGTCGATGCATCTTCTATTGCATTAGGAGCAGTACCGGCACAACCTAGAGAAGGGGACATTGATCATCCATTAGCATTTGCCAGCAGTAAGCTATCCACAGCTAAAGTTAATTACACCACTACATAGAGAGAGAGACTAGCCATGGTGTATGCACTGCAAAAATTCTACCACTACTTGTTGGGAGGACACTTTAAAATGTTTACTGATCACTCCACATTGAAGTACCTAGTTAAAAATCCAGTGTTGNGGGGGGGGGGGGGGGGGGAATATGTAGATGGCTTCTGTTGTTTTAAGAATATGATTTTGAGATCATAGTTAAGCCAGGAAGAATGAACAAGGGCCCAGACCACTTATCAAGATTGGAGCATGGCGAAGAACCTACCAGTTAGGAGGATACATTACCGGATGCACAACTTCTCACCATTAGAAATATTGATGACCACTTCGCATACATAGTTCAGTTCCTATCAACAAGAATGGCTCCAAGTGAGTATACAATTCCTTAGAAGAAACAACTAGTGGTGTGTGCTGCAGACTTTTCACTTATAGTTGAACAGTTGTACAAAATAGGACCAGATGAAATATTAAGGAGGTGCGTTATGGAAACAGAGCGACCATTGATCCTCACAGAAGCTCATGAAGGCATTGTAGGAGGACATTACACAAGGAAAGCAACTGCGCAGAAGGTTCTGCAAGCTAGCCTTTAGTGGCCTACATTACACAAAGATGCTAAAGAGTATGCCAGAGCATGTGATCTATGCCAGAGAATTGGAAAACCATCCTGAAGAGATGAAATGTCATTAGCACCTTAGATGACCCTACAAGCATTTGAAAAGTGGGTCATTGACTTCATGGGACCTATAAACCCACCAGTGCACAGGAGCAAGATACATTATTACTACGATAGAATACTTAACCAAATGGGTCGAAGCCAGAGCAGTCAAGGACTATAGTGCAACTACAGCTGTGCGTTTTATATTTGATGACATAATAACTAGGTTTGGATGCCCTAAGATCCTTATGAGCGATCAAGGTACACACTTCATCAATAAGACAGTTGAATCCCTGACTGTAGAATTTGTAGTCCACCATTAGAAGAGAAAACCTTACCATCCACAAGGAAATGGAACAGTTGAAGCATTCAACAAGATATTGGAGACAACATTGACAAATATTTTCAGCATGAACAAGGATGACTAGGATTTAAGAGTACCAGCAGTACTTTGGGCTTATAGAACCACTTGCAAGAAATTAACAATGCAGACCCCCTTCAAGTTGGTTTATGGTCTTGAATTTGTTGTCCCGATGGAATACTTAGTACCAAGCCTAATAATTTCTTCATTTATAGACATGGATGATACTGGCGTTGTTCGCAAGAGGCTTGCACAGTTGGTTGAACTAAAAGAAGACAAATTCATTGTAGGATTCCATCAGCAAGTTCAAAAGGAACAAGAAAAGGTCTATCATGGCAGCCACATCAAGAAGAAGACATTCAAGCAAGTTGATTTAGTATTGGTGTATGAAAGTAAGTTTATCAAACACCCTGGGAATTTCAAAATGCATTGGCTCGGACCATATGAGATTGCCTATGTTACAGAAGGAGGAGTTGTGCAACTGAAGACATTGAAGGGAGACTGGAAGGAAGGATTGGTGAATGGGAGTCGGCTGAAGTTGTACTATGATAACCAGTTGCCTCGCAAATCTCAGTAAAAGCACGAGGAAAAGGGTCCAGGTACCAGGTGCAGTTGAAACTGGGTACCAGACACAGAAAAGACAGTCTACACAAGGATGGAAAGGAGGCATAAAGCAGAAAGCAAGGGTTGCACTACGCAGTCCAAAGTCGAAGTAAAACAAGAGGATTAGATATGAAGTGCCTCGGGACGAGTCATAGATGAGTTTTGGAGACATGTTGGCCCTTGGTTATGGAAGGAAGCGAAGAAAAAGGAAGGAAAGGTAAAAAGTGAGCTTCACGGGAGACACAGTAACTGTCACTAAGTCGAAGTGAGCAAAAGAGCAGGAAAGATGGAGTGAAGTGTGGAAAAGCGAGTCGTTGGACAAGGAGATTAGGGATGACATATTATCAAGGAAGAAGTATCATGGACAACTCAACAAGTAGAGAAATCCATCATTGGATGCTTTTGAGCACTGCGCGATGAAGAAGGAAAGACAGGCTGGCGAAGCCCGAAAAAAGCGGGTCAAGTTGACCTAGGGTTTTGGTATCTGGGGTTTTGGCACCTAGGTTTCAACCTAAGGTTGTCGGTGAGGGATTGTAATGTACAAATAGAGGTCAAGAGGACCTGGGTTGGGTTGGCCATTGAGTATTGGTACGATATTGTTGTTATAGCTCCATTGTGGCGGGAGAGGATTGTATTGTGAGATCTCCAGCTGTGTGCGAAGGTCAAGTCCTGCAGCTGAGTGCGCAGGAAGGGGAGAGAAAGAGAGAGAAGAAAGAAGATATTCTATATGAGAGCGCATATAAGAACTATATGCTTTACCTTAATAAATCTTAAGCACAATTCTATGGATGTAKCCCTAGAGAGAGGGTGAACCAAGTATATTTTGTGTCGTATGTGTGATTGATGCCTAGATCTCTGTCATTGTTATATTGTTATTTACAGTCTTATGTTAGATCAGATCTATAGCTGCGTAGGATAGACCTAGCTAATAAGTGATATATGAATGTTGTATTGTTGTTTTAATAGATCCACTTGATATTCCCCTGGTTGTATACATTTATGTCCTGCAACCCCCCTCTTAGCTACTTCGGGTGAGACTGCATCTGCTTCGCAGGTGCTGCCAAAAGGGCTAGTAGCTAGGGCTTGTTGGTGCGCTCTTGGAGTGAACCTTGAGTCTTCCTCTATGCCA
Organism: Picea mariana; assembly: GCA_032191745.1. NCBI lineage: Eukaryota > Viridiplantae > Streptophyta > Pinopsida > Pinales > Pinaceae > Picea > Picea mariana. The sequence goes on along the minus strand of JASDQU010104148.1, from coordinate 140,295 downwards.
ATAGATTAAAATATAGTAAACCCCACTGTCTATCGTCAGTTGATTGGATTGCTCATGTATCTAGTCAAAACTCATCCAAATATCAGCTTTGTAGTAAACTCTTTGAGTCAGTTCATGGTGGACCCTTAGAGACAATATTGGATAGCTATGAATCTTGTGCTTCACTACCTTAGAGGTACAATGGAGTATGGGTTATTATATGAGCGTAGTGGTGGAGTGAGGTTAGCAAGCTTAACATATGTTGACTAGGCAGGGTGTATAGAGGATAGGAAGAGTACTTTGGGCTGTTGTTTCAACATTGGATAGGGAATCATTTCCTAGTTCAACAGGAAGAAAATATCAATGGAATTAAGCTCTGCTAAGGCAAAGTACATAGCTTCTAGTTTGGAAGCATGTGAGGAATTGTGGCTAAGGAAGATACTCTTGGGATTGTTCAGGAGGGGGCTAGAAGCTATTGCGATTCATTGTGACAATCATAGTTGCATCAAGATCTCTAAGAATCTGGTGTTTCATTATCACAGCAAGCACATCGATATCAGGTATCACTTCATCCTGGATTGTGTATAGAGAGGAGTCGTGATGCTTGATTACATACAAACTGATGAGCAAATGGAAAATATTTTCACCAAGGCACTGAGCAAAAAAAAGTTTGAAAAGTTCAGAGATCTCATGGGGTTGAGGGAGAATCCCTTCCTCGCTAAGAGGGAGTGTTGAAAATGTATCAAGGAAGGTATTCCACACAATGTAGCGTCCTAGCATGGTAGAGGACAATGAAACATTAGTCAATTTGATTAATTAAACTTTTCCCTAAGTCTAACTTAGGAAAAGGAATTTTGATGTATTATATTCTTCAATTGACTTATTGAGCACCTTTTCTCTTGGCATCATTTATTATTTGTTTTCATTGATGGAAACATGAGTCCAACATGTAAAGTAATCAAAAGAAGAGGAGGATCACATTGTGGCAGAAGCAATTCATGATCATTGTTGATCACGATAGGATCAATAGTGATCCTATGACTCTGAAGCTCAGGAGACGTAACATGCAGAGAATCTATGTACAGAAGGATAAATGAAGCATAAATAATTAAGATCTCAAGAAAGTTAGCGATTAAATATCAATGCATAAAAGAATGCACAAATAGTTATTAAAAGCTCAATAGAAATAACAATGAACAGATCAGAAGGAAGAACAGATAAGTTAGCTACAGGAGCAATCGATCTAACAAAAGAATATACCGTGGTCGTCGAAGGATGAATTCAGCAAAAATCCACAGCAGTTGTCGGATCTGGGAGTTGTAGAGGAAGACTGTCAGATCAACATCTGATTAAGTCATGACCGTTAGATCTCAGTGAAGGAATATCGATGGTGGGGAGCCATTGGGGGATTCAAAGGACAAGTTAACATTGACACATATTTCAATTCTGCAATCCATGATGGTTGTCGATCTTCACCCATCAACAAATCAATGGCTCACATTGGTCCATCCGCCAACATGCATCTTCCATTGTGAAACTCGACAACAATTTTAAAGGTCATGTTAGTTGGGACTCCGCAATCATCCCTGATCGTAGATCTCCATGTTGTTTTAAGCACAGTCGTCGATCTGAGATACAGATCAATGAATAAATCTCGGCCATCCATATCAACAATTTATTAAGTCATAGTCATTTTATTAAGTCAGTGGAAGGATAGTGTAAGGATTGAAACTAGATCGTTGATCTGGAGTGGAGATATTGGAGTCATCAGATCACAATAAAGAAAAGGAGATGGTCAACTCTGACACTAACCAACTCTGATGGAAATTAGAGCAACAATTACCTGGACTTTCAAAGCCCCGAAGCTTCAGAGTCATGAACTCCCAACATCCATCGGATCAGGAAATTCCTTCAGTCGTTGATCTATTCAGAGTGCACCAAGGAATATGTTGACCACTTCGGCGTTGACCAACTCCAGTGAAAATTGGAGTAACAATTACCTGGACCTCTAAATCCCTGGAGTCCCGAAGTCACGAACTCTCGTCGATCATCAGAACAGGAAATCTAGTCAACCATTGATTTGGAGTACCTATGAATGTTAGATCTAGGAGGAGGACATGTGACACATTAGGAGATCCATGTCGGCAAGGACATGTGGTGCAATCAAATGGTGACAAGTATCAAGGTCCAGTTGGCATTTTAGGTATATGTAAGTCACAAATCTAAGTGACACGTGGAAGCCACTTGGTTAGTTCCAAGGTAGTAGTAACATCAGCAAGTTACGTCACTCTGAGAGTATGTCCTTCAGGGGAAATCAGTTTCTACCACCAGTAATTGCCTGAAGCGTCGAAGGTCGAAGTTAATGCTAAGYGTTGATCTAATTCGGGAGAATTCTCGATTATTGATCAAGTGCAGTGAAAGGATAGAGTGAAGCATAAATCACGAAGTAAAGCTAATCRTTGATCTACTTCAGGAGCATTCTCAACCGTTGATCAATCATAGTGGAAGGATAGTGTAAGTAGAGGTGTTAACCAACAGCAAGAGGTCACCACCTCTTTATGACTTATTCGGTAGGTTATCACTCTGGAGGAATTGAATACTTCAGAGTTCTAGTAACCCGAAGTCTCGGAGTACCGGAGCTCCGAAGTAAGATCTGACCATCCATTGAGAAGGAATATTCACAGTCGAGATCCTAAAAGTGCACAATTTGAAGGCCATTAACAACACATCTTGTTGAGGTTGGGCAGACCGTCCACTCAACCACATATTAAGACATAACCGTTTGATCTACTTCAGAAAAATGTACTCTAGAAAGTTGAAAGATTACAGAGGTTGGAAGTCCCGAAGGACAAAACTCCAAAGTAAATGACAGTCATCCATATCAAACGTGCAGTTAAAATGTGATCGTTGATCTTGATAAGCATAGCACTAGCTTCGGTTAACACTTCGACACCACCCTCGGTCACAGGTCAAGGTCATATGAAAAGTGGCGATGAGCTAAAGGGACAAATGAGTTAACACATGGTCATGGTATATGGTCACTTGGTGAAATAAAGTCCCTATGGGTTAAAACATAACAAAACCAACACCTTATGTATAGTTCTTGGTCATAGAAGTTTTGGTCATATGAAAAACAAAGGGGAGTTACAAGCTAAGCACCTGTCAATTCCAGGTACAGGAAAATCCACCAGATAGAGAAGTAACAATTTGATTAAGATCTATTGAGAACTAAGGATGCAGCGAAAGTGTGGGATTGAAATAACGAAGTTGATCCATGACTGTGATCGACTCTTAAAGGTTGATCAACATATATATGATGATGAATTAACCTTGTCACGATATTATATGAATAATAATGAAGGAAGCACAAATGGAGATTAAGTTTGTATTAACGAGCCCATGGTCATTTGAAAAGAATGGTTTGAAGGAAGCACATGTTTGCAATAATTAATGATGGGTTAAAATGTTGAAACAATTTGCAAGGGATTTGAAGTCTTTAACAAACCATTAATAATGATAATAACAGTTATTGTTATTAAAATGAAAGAAAGGGTGCAATGATTCATTATCAAAAAATGCTATCATTCAAGTTCACACCAATTGGAAGACTATAAAAACAAAGAAGTATGGTGAACAAAAGAGTAGTTGAATTTGTTGGAGTATATATATTTATATATAATAGATTGAATGAAGGTTCATTCTATCAGGTTGGTTCTTGTTTACAAGTTGGATCTTGTATGAGGATTGGATTCCTCACATCTCAGTTGGATCTGATATCAACAAGCTGGGACTTGTTATGAGGGTTGGATTCCTCATTTCTCAATTGGATCTAAGAACTACAAGCGGGGTCTTGTAACAAAGAGTTGGGTCTCTCATAATTGTTTGAAGATGAAGATTGATCTTATGTATTCATTCAAGTTAAATAAATAAATAAAATATTTATTCTTTTATATATTGGTTCAGAAATTGAAATAAATATATGTCGTTCAATTAATTTATGAAAAGTGGAAAATTGTCCAAAGTTTTGTGACACTAATTCACCCCCCCTCTTAGTGTCAAGTGTACATTTCAACATTTTCTAAATGTTAAAGTGAAAATAATTTTAATTGATGGATCTTTTAATCTAGACCATCCATCTCAATGAGTGAGGGAGATTTGATCTCAGCCCTCCATACTTATGATATTAGGGTTTTCACTTGCTCAACTAAGTATAAGGAGAATCAACTTGGCTAAGGGGGCACATTAGATCATTGAGAGATCGATTAGAGGAGCATTGATCTAGGAATTGTGAGAAGAAAATTTGGGAGGGAAAAAGAGGAGGACTTCCAGCTATATAGACTTACTTCCAAGGTCAATCAGAGGTCGAATCCTTCAACCAATAGAGGATTTATCAAGGATGACACAGATCTCATGCATGAGTCATACAATTAATGTAGAGGCACTTGTGTAAGGTTTTGTTGTAGTGTTGGGGTTACTAGAGGTTGAAAGAGGGGTCGTGCTTCATCTTGGAAGATTTACACTGAGGTTTTTCTCAATATTTGATCCAAGTGGATATTGGTGGCCACCCCCTTGTTCCAAATGCCAACTGGCTCATCTTCACATTTTTCAGCTCAACACATTTCTCTGTAATGGGGAAATTTCTTTGTAATTGGGTTATGCGCTTAAGGGGATGTCCTGAATCCCTACATATAATCCAAGTGGATATTGATGGCCTCCCACCTATCCCATCTGGATTAATTTGGAAGTTTTCTTTTTAATACATCTTTTTGTACTTCCAGGGAAGTTTTGAGGTTGTAAACTATGTTTTCTTGGCTTGCCATGGTCAAACTATAGACAAAGTCATAATTTTGTGTCATAATGTGTATTTCTCGAAAATACCTTTCCAATGGACTATCACACACCTAAAACAGAGATCACATGCAAAAATTATGATCCCAGGAAGTTAATGTATTAACTTACCCCAACGGGGCCCACATGACTTTTGGCACTTCATCTCCTAGGGTTAGGTTTTTGGATGTCTAGGATTTTGGCATTCATTTTTATCATAAAAAGACCTTCATAGCCTCATTTCAATCATCTTCTTGTGAATGAGCATAGTTGTCACATCTCTTCTCGGAGATAAAGCTGCCACCATTCTAGCGAGTCTTGCACTCTATTTTTTTACAGTCTCTGTACATTTCTTTCATTAATAGAAATCATGTATTGTTGTATTTCTCTGTTTCTGACAATTTTTATGTGTATTTCATTGTAATATCTTTTCTTTCATTTCGTTCCAAAAATAATCTGGATCAGTGGTATCAGAGCAGGCTACTCTTGATCGTTTTTTAGTGCATGTCCCCAACGAGGTCCGAGTATAGAAAGTTGGGTCTCAAGCTTGTATCTCTTGAGGAAAATCACTCTCGCATGCCCAAGAAACCCTCTATGGCAAAAGAAAAGAAAAACAGTGGAGCAAAATATTCTATTAACCTATTGCTTGAGAAATCTCTC
>JASDQU010104148.1:114721-127337 GCA_032191745.1 Picea mariana | reverse complement strand
TGAGTGAGGGTGACATGTCATGAAATCAATACCCCATTTTGCAAAAGGACAAACGGAGACCACATGGTGTAGAGAAGCAGGGTGTGATCGTATTTTATTGTTTTAGGTTTGGCAGGCGTGGCATTTTTGGACAACAATTATACAATCGTTGAATAAAGAAGGCCAAAAATACCCTACTCGTAAGATCTTCTGGGCAGTAGCATACCCAGACATGTGACCACCATAGGCTCCAGAATGGCAGTCATTTAGGGATTTCTCGGCCTCTTCAAACGTGAGGAAGCGCCAAAAAACGGAGTCAATCCCATGATGATAAAGAGTATCACCGAGGATAATATACTGACGGGCTTGGTAGTGTATTCGACGATGGTCAGTGCTAGAAAAATTGGGCTAGAAAGTCTGGGTCTAGAGATATATGATGATATCTCCGTACCAAAGGTCATTGGAACTAATGATGAAAAGGGATTCATCGGGTAATGAATCTACTGCTACATTTTTTGTCTCAGAGCAGGGAAGATCGCATATCAACTCAGAAAACACCAAGGATTTCTTGGAGTTAGCACGTTCAAATTCTAAGTCAAACTCCTGGAGTATTACAATCCATTTAGAGTATTTTTCCCCTAGAAATTTGCGTGTAAGAATGTGCTGCATAGGGTTGCAATTAGAAATTATCGTAGTCTTGCAAGAAAGGATATAGTGCCGGAAACATTGAACAGCCTGGGCGGCTGCCAAGGCCAGTTTTTCAACATGTAAATACTTGGTTTTGATAGTCGTGAGACTCCAACTCAAGTAATAGATGACATGCTCGTCATGAGAATTATCCTCCTGGACGAGAACCATAGCGATGGTATAGTCTGAGGCTACAAGGTAAAGGAAATAATCCTGACTGTAATCAGGTGGGAAGAGTAGTGGGGTACGTGTCAAAGACATTTTCAAAACTTCGAAACCTTTGTTGGCAGTGGTATCCCATATGAACTCAGAACCTTTCTTGAGCAATCGTGTAAATCCAAGAGTTAGCTCAGCATAGTTCGGGATGAAATGACAAAGAAAGTTTGCCTTCCCTTGCAAACTTTGTAACTAGTGAAGTAAGGAAGGAGGAGGGAGATTGAGAATCGCCTCGACCTTCAAAGGATCTACCCTGATCCCTTGACGTGAAACAATAAAGCCCAGAAGTCGGCCAGATTCTACACAAAAAACACATTTGTGGGGATTCAAGTGTATATGGTAAAACCGATATCGAAGGAAAATGGCACGAAGGTGTATTGGATGATCTACACAACACATGGGATGAGCGGGTAAGTCATCGAGATATGGCTGCACGATGTGATTTATATCATGAAAGGCATAAGACATAGCATGTTGAAAAGCTGCACCGGCATTCTTTAAATCGAATGGAAGTTTTCGGTAGGCGAAAGTGCCCCAAGGACAAATAAAAGCAGTCTTGTGTTGGTCCGCGGGTACGATATTGATTTGATTATATCCGGAGAAACCATCCATCAAAGAGAATATTTCACTTCCAACACAATCGTCGATGATCTGGTCAATGAAGGGGGTAGTAAAGTTGTCTTTATGATAATCTTTGGTAATATCTCTATAATCAACACACACGTGGATTGTGCCTTGTTTCTTGTCAATCAAAACAAGATTGGAGACCCAGTCAGTTAGAGCCACAGGGTAAATAAAGCTAGCCTTGAGAAGTTTCTCAACTTCAAGCTTGATAGTAGTTTCTTTACGTGGGTGGACCGGACGAAGTCGTTGCCTGGCGGGTTTAGCACCTGAGTATGTCTTAATCTCATGTACCACAATGTCGGGGTCAATCCCCGGCATTTCTTCATAGCTCCATGCGAAGACGTCACGAAATTCTTGGAAAAGAGAATTGTAGGTGACAACTTCGTCATGGGAACACGAAGCTCTGATATGCACATTTTCGACAACTCTAGGTTTTATGGATATGTCGAGGGGGATGGTGGGTGAGATATTACTTAAGTTCCCTTCGTAGAACATATCGTATGTAGACTCGGGAACGGTACAAACGATGACAACGGTCGACGGGGTCAAGATTCGTTGGTAACCCTTGATGGTGTGTTGTTCCAAGAAGAGGATGGAATGATGATGTCCATCGTCCCAAGGGGTGTCTTCCATGGACATAACATACATAATCATATCGTCCATGGAAAAAATGACGTGGAATGGATCCGGAGATACATCACCGAGAGAGGGGCTAAAAGGGGTTGCCGATTGAATGGCTTGATAAGCAGATTCGACCAGACTCAAAGGAATTTCGTCGCCATAACGAAGATGATCGTTGGGGTTGGGTACCATCCACAAGTTGTAAGGTGCAGGGGTTTTGTGAACAGAGGTGGAGATCATGTTGATCGAGGCAAAAAACAGATGTGGAACATCGAGTGGTGGAATGGGGAAAGTACCCATCAAAGAGGAATCTTTAAGAAGACCCACATCGACGTTCTCATATCCTGGGGGGGTTTTGCAATGAAAGGTATGTTGCTCGTACGTGCATCAGAGTGAAAGAAGGCCAATTGTTCTACGGTAACTACTTTTCCTTGATGTGGAAAATGCACGACATGGAAAAGAGTGGACACAACTACACACATGGAATCGATCCAGCTACATCCAAGTAGAAGGTTGTAATCGAGAGGAGCATCAAAGATCTCCACTTCAACGTTGATTGTTTTGCCTTATAATGTAATAGGCAATGAAGGGAGGACACCGTAAGGCTTAAAAACAGAGACATTGAAGGCTTTGAGCATGTTGTGGGATTCAGTCAAAGGAGGAGAGTCGATGGCTTTCCAGTAGGTAATAACTGTTCTACAAATGTTTTTGTCGGAGACAATAACTTGTATTTGGAATGCGATTTGAGGGGGTAACCTTGGAATGTGATCTTCCAAGTCAAAAATTATTAAATTTGTATCCGTAGGGTCGATTCCACCAATAGCTTTCAACAGTGCCTTCTGTTGTATAGAACAACTCTGAAGGACTTCAAGGGCTGACATCCCAGATGGTGCTTGGGCCAAATCTTCGACAATATTGTAATTCTGGGCAGCACGTGCATGAGGGTTGGAAGCTGATTTTTGAACAACACCCTTTGGGGGAGGGTGACGAATTGTATCTAGGCTTGGTCGTTTGAGATGAAGAGGATTTTTGGTAGGTGGAGTCATGTGAGATGGTTGGACCAACGAAGGAGGTATTGCATCAACCTTCTCTTTGGAGGAAGGATAATCTTTGGCTCGAGTGGTAAGTGTGATGACATTCTTCTTTGAATCACATGTACACATTAAGACATAGGATGTATTGGAGGGGGAAGGTTGGTCATGAATGACCAATTGGTCCTGTTGTTGAGAAGGGAAGGGTTGTGACAACATGGCCAGAGTGGGGGGTTTCGGGGTCCCTTAAAGGAACTTAGTAACCTCGGCTCATCATGGACAATCCTTAGTGTAGTGATCATCACCACAGATAAGACAAGGGTATCGGGGTTTGCGCTTATCCTTATCATCAATAGGTGGTGTTTTGGTTTTCTCAGATTGCGGATTATTTTTATCCTCCTTATTCTTACCCTTTCCTTTTTTGGATTTATTTTTGTCGGTGGGGGCAGATTGAACAGAGTTCACCTCAGAAGTCTTGTCGGTGAGAGGGGTAGGAGACGGAGCATTTTGAACATTAGAAGAAGTGGATTTGGGGTTGTTGCTAGAGGTTTGGATGGAATGAGGTTGGGCATGGAAAGTGCCAATCACACCGTCAGCTGCATGAGAAGCAACAAGAGTAGTTGAAGTAGCGAAAGTAGAAGAATGAGGTGTGTCAGGGAGTAAGTCGTAAAGATTACCCGTTTGTGAGTAAACGGGGTCGAGGTATTGAGCACGACTATTTGTCTGTTCTTCTATGACAACTCCACCCATGGAGATGTCACAAGCGATGTCGTTCACGAATGATTTTGTGAACCACTCTGCCAGCAATTGATCAAGAAGTTAGAGTTTAATGAGACGTCGTCTCTATCGCCACTCATGAATGTTATCAGAGATATGAGTGGCTTTGGTTTGTTTGAAAGAACTCAAAATTTTGGTTCCCATTTCGTAGCGGATCGGTAACTGGTAGTGGGTGAGGAAATCCATAGTGAGGGTGTTGAAGTCAGTGAAGAAGCCTCGTGGTAATTATATATACCACTTCGCGGTGGAACCTGTGAGCGTTCGCTGAAAAAGGTGTAAACGAATAGAGTCATCCATCAAGGAGTTCGATGAGCACCAAAGGTGAAAAGTCATTACATGATTGTTTGGGTCCTCTCCCGATTTACCATCGAATTTAGGGATGTCGGATGGTAGTTTGGTCGGTATGGCGGACCATTGAGGAGAGTGACAGATCGGATCATTTAAAATTCTCGACAGATCAGGGAGGTACAGGGTGGCTAAGAAGGGTAACTGTCTATTCACATGTGGGTACTGGTGACTTTGGGGAGGGAGTCCCGTCGGTAGACCAGTGGGACCATAAGCAGTTTGCATATAATGTGAAGATCCGGGAAAATTCAGTTGTTGATGTGGAGGCAAGTAATTCATAGGGTTGTACCCTTGAACAGGGGCGTGGGGTTGAGCATTCGAGCCCCAAATAGGATTGGACGTGCCTGGATATGGTTGGCCTATAGTAGGGGGTATGAAGGAGCTAGCTTGAGGTTGTTGCCCCCCAGTCGAGGGAGGTTTATGTTTAATAAGATAATTCCAATACTGGGCCAAGGATGGAGGTATGTTTTGTCCATAGGGCGGGGTTGGTGGGGGTTGCGTCCCAATTGGGATTTGTCCTGCAAAAGGGGATTTGGTTTGGCCTCCTTGGTGAAATTTTCCACCTATAGTAATCTGGTAATTAGGTGTGAAAGACGGGACGGTGCCACTAGGGTCAGTGTCTCCGATAGAGGATGGAAGAGGTCCTCTAAAAGGGGGTCGAGGAAGTGTCAGAATGAAACCAGGAATGAGATGGTGCCCAGAAGGAGTGGAAATGTCAGGAGTCCCGGATGAGATTTGTGTAGGAATGGGAATAGAAGCATTCAACGCATGATATCCGGGTGTAAGTGTTGGGGTGAATCTGGGTGAAATCGGTGTGCCAATGGGGGCTTGGCTAGCTGTTGTAATCTCGGTGTGAGGACTCGTAGTATCTGGGACCATTGTGTAATGGACCATTTGTAGAGGGATATTCAAGATGTGGTTAGTTGGCAGAGCATATGTACCAAGAAAATAATAGGCAACAGTAAAAGGTATTGCGTTTGGATCAGATGTTTCGAGCAGCTCAAGTGTGATCGTGATATCAACGCCTGGTCCTGAGCCAAAGAGATCCTATCTAAAAATTCTAGTAGTCCAAAAAGGATCTTGACCCTCAGGTCCTATGAAAGGTCCAGCTGGTAATCCAAAAGACTGAACAACTATATCTCTAGAAGAATTCACTCGAACAATACGTCTCTCGGATTCGGGAGGAAGTTGGAAGTCCTCTCGAGAATTGGTAATTCGGAATTGTTCTAAAGAGTTAGTTATTTCCACTTGTGGAGTGGCAACGTCTTGGACTTCACTTTGTTGAGGAGAGCCCTCCGGTGAGTTGGTAGGCAAGGGTTGAGAACCTTCCAGATCTTCTGGGGGTAGGCCTTTCATTCTACGTGAATGGCGTGGAGGGTCAATTGTGATCGAGTTAGAATTTTACGAGAGAAATTCTATGGCCAACTTGGGTAAACAAAAAACATGCGCTAACAAAATCTAGGAAGCAAAACCAAGCAAACAAGACCTTCTAAGTCCGACGTCACTAGTTGGTGATGAAATCCAACGTCGCAACGACGAGACAAGAAGGGGCTAGGCCAGGGTGGAAAAGTTACGTTGGCGACCTGCTTAACAGACTTACACCCTGGTGCAAGCTCCCACACACAATCATGGGTATACCCTCCAAGGAGCTCGAGTGAGTCTGCCAACGTCGATTCCAGGTACCGTGAAGACTTACCCCTTCACAGTCACCTTGTGTAAGACCCTAAGAAGATAGGCTACTAAGGTTACTACCAACAACAATGATGCCTGGGGGAACAGTCGACAGTCCGATCCACATGAAAGGGAAGGGTATCTATCCTGAAATCAACTTGAGAGGCTTCCACTCATCATTGTGGGTATACATTCAAGTGACCCCCATAATACGTGCAATCTCTACACCGATATCAACAAAGAAGGGTGAGTAACTCTGTCAATCTCAATGTGACCTCAGGTTTGACCCTTGTGTGAGAAGGGCTTCCCAGGACAAAATGCTACAAATGGAATTTGACACTCCTTATCACAAGATACTATTGTGTGTTTTGTGCTTTGGAGAGTGTATCTCACTACCTATTCCAAAGCTCTAGCCTAGCTAATGTTGGTGTAAAAGAGCCCTAGAAAAAGTTGTTAGTTGTATTTTAAAGTTGCGCAATATTATTAAAGGTTGTTGTTATGAAAAAAGGCGACAGAAATGAAACCAATGTTGTGTGAGACTTTGACCCAACAATGCATAAATAGGGATGAATGATACAAATTTTGTTCGATGAATCCTATTTACAGGAGGGAAAGAGGAGTTTTCTGGAACAATGTAAACTGCAATGTATGATCTTCTCTAAAATGTAATATCAAACAATCATGAACAATGCAAATTCCCTATTCGTTCTCTTTCAATACTTGAATACCCATATTTTTCGAATAAAATTTTTCTTAAAAAAAAAATGTCTTTAATTTTTTATTAGAAACCAAGCAACAGGGATGGGACTAAGAAAAAGTAAGCAACTAATGAAAAAGAAAAACACAAAAAACACCCAAATCGACCTTTCAATGAAGACAAAAATAACAAATTGACAAGACCAGTCTCTTCAAATGCACATGGGTAACAATCTTCCAAGTAATAAGCAATTGAAAAGGACAATTAATCTCAACTTTTAATCCAATCAAAGGCTCCCGACCAAACAAGCACTCGGATTTCAGAATCAGAGATTATACCTTTGTTAAGAAAAGGTCAAGAGGTAAAAATTGAGAAAAATGATCAAGAAAAGCTTTCGATTTCTGAAAACTAATCATTCGCGAGATTTGAAGTCAAGAAACATTCAATCTCTGGCCAGAGAAGTTATTTCCAGACACACCAACCAATCTGGGCATCTGAAGACACAAAAGACTTAATCCAAAAATTTTACAAGTGAGTTCACAGTCTAACAGTGGGGTACAGTGCGAGAATTAAGGATTCTCGTAGGCTAGACAGAGGCAGTCTGTGAGAAGTTCACACTGAACTGAAAACTAGGGTGCGAACTTCAGTGATTCTCGTAGGCTACAGAAAGGTGTAGTGCGAGAAGGTTTGTAATCAAGCAAATTTTGGAAAAATGACAAAACTTTTGAGGGAACTTCTGGATCCAGGGAGTCTGTGAGGATCTCCTCAAGACTCAGAGATTGATTGGGAATGAAAAAGGGTAGGTCAAGAGCAAATGGCCATGTAAAAGACACCAAAATGGGTTGTATCCCTAGTGGAGTTTCCAATTTTGTTATCGGATAAATCGGTAGGTGCAGACACTAACAGATCTCGCTAGATCTACCTGGATCTAGAACAAAACAGGACAGGACATTACTCTTTCTCTAAGTTGTAGTCATTGAATCTACTACCAAGAAGGAATGAGTGACATACATTTATATCGCTTCCTTAGGTCTCTGTTGTTCCCTCTTCGCTCCGATGCTCTTGTGAAATTAGGTCCAATACTACACAAACCAACCCAAGCGAAGATAGCAAAGTATATTCAATGTCAACCTATGCATATGATCAAGGAGTTATGCAATAAAATAAGAGTGATTTTATGGGAAAGGGACATGTCGTTGTATTATATTAAATGAAAGTAGAAGATACAACCAGATCGCCTTGATGTCGCAAGCTTCCTTTCAGTGACCCTTGGTTACAACACACACACTTGCTCTACATTTGCATGAAGAAGGTCCAATACCACTTGATAGACCAAATAGAGTCTTCAAACTTCTATCCCAGTAGATTTCTTCACACAATTCTTTCACCAATTCTTCATTCAATATTTCTTAACCTTTTCCATGAGAAACCTTTCAATATATAGGAGAAGGATAGATGGTTAAATGGATGAGGATGATCCCACTAAATCTGAGAAGCTAGTAGAATGCCAACCATGTGAATGCCAACTCATTTTCTAGAAGATTCCCTTCTAGAACCTTCGTAACCTCTTCTCTTTTCCAAGCTTTGAAAAAGGTTTGCATCCTACCTATAGAGCAGACTGTGAACAGTGCGCACCCTAAGTTTGGGTCGCCTGCGAGAATGAAGGATTTTCGCACCCTATAACATAGGCAGCTTGCGAACTCATCTTAAAAATGTGTTTTTTGGAAGAAGACAATAGTCACTTTTCTCAGGAAAAAAGTCCTCGTGGGAGCATGAATACATCACTTGTAGAGACATCACTAGAGTGTCCAAACTAATGTGTAACAATCTCTCATAATACAAAATTCACCCTCTTCACAGTCTATTCAAAGGATGCATAGAAGGAAACTACAACCACTATAGCCTCAACACCTTCTATCCAGTAGAAGCAGATTGCAAAAGAGAAAGCATATATTTTTTCTTTGCCTATAATGGTGCCTACAAAATGCCTCGTCAATACCAGAGACAACATGTTGGTGAAAAAAATTCAACTCCGCCAACAACAGGTTCATGACAGCCTTCCATAGACCAAGCAGGGCAACTTCTCCAACAAGGCACAAATCTCACCAAGATTCAGATTAAAAAAAATATTTCCCCTCTTCCCTGGGCACTCAATGCAATGGAGACCATTGCTTCCTAAGGGGGGAGGATTGATCCAGGTGGATATTGGTGCCCACCCACCTGTTCCAAATTCCAACTAGCTCATCTTAATAGTTTTCAGTTCAACACGTTTCTCTGTAATGAATACATTCCATTGTCATTGTGGGTTCTGCACCTACGGGGTTGTTCTAAAGTCGTACACACCGTCCAGGTGGATATTGGTGGCCTCCCACGTATTCCAACTGGATTATTTTGGAAGTTTTCATGTCAGTGCATATTTCTATACTTCCAGGGCCATTTTGGGGCTATAAACAGGGTTTTCTTGGCTTGCCACAGTCAAACTATAGATGAATTCATATTATATTTTGATGGCATAATGTGTATTTCTCGAAAATACCTTTCCAACAGGCTATCACACGCCTAAAATGGAGATCGTATGCAAAATTTACGACCCCAAGAAGTTAATGTACTAACTTACCCCAACGAGGCCCACGTGACTTTTGGCACTTCATCTCCTAGGGTTAGGTTTTGAATGTCTAGGGTTTTGGCATTCATGTTTATCATAAAAATCCCTTCAAAGCCTCATTGTAATCATCTTCTTGTGAACAATCATAGCTGTCACATCTCTTCTCAGAGATAAAGTTGCCACCATTCTAGCGAGTCTTGCACTCTATATTTTTATAGTCTCTATACATTTCTTTCATTAATAGAATTCATGTATTGTTGTATTTCTTTGTTTCTAGCAATTTTTATGTGTATTTCATTGTAATATCTCTGCTTTCATTTCATTCCAAAAAAAATCTGGATCAATATTTTATTTAGATCGATTTATAGTAAGAATATCTCTTTATTTTCCCACTGAATAATAAAAAACTTCAAATCTGTTGCATTGGTTTTCCCTCTGGGGTTTTTCTAGGGACTATTGTCCAAAAATATTTGTGTAGATGTGATGTGATTGTTGTTTTCTTCTATTGTTATGTTCATGGTTTAATATTCTGATGTGCATAATTATTTGTTGAGAAAATAACCTAGCGAAATCTTTTATAAGTGAAATTTAACTGGTTATTGTGTTGGGTTTAAAGAAAATTCACACATGCATTCAAAGTGGCATGATAGGGGGAAACTCCAAGATGTTTCCCATGTTCTTAGATGTAGCCCAAAGGGAAGGTGGAGAGTGTAGTTAATGAATATCCTTGGCGATGGAAGGATGATGGGCATCCATCCAAGGGCATTATGTTTAGATAACAAATCGAACCATTATGTGTGCAGGTTGATGAGACCCCCTACAATTATGGAAAATACATTGATGCAACATTTTAAACCTGGGCTCATTTCTAGAAATGGAAATGATCTGGTTTTGGATGGATACCAAAAATGAAACAAGTGTGTTCTCTTTGGGTCATGGCACAACATACTTAGTCAGAGTCGGACGTAGTTGGTTACTATCCCAATCTCTCCTTCTTGGCATTATGTTTCTGGTTTTCCATGGGTTACTGTGATTATAATAGTTTGGTGTCATGGAGTGAGGGAAAATCGAATTCAAATTGGGATGTTAGTAAGCTTGAGTGGTGGAGGTATCCCATTACCCTATCTAGTTTGTTGACAATAGCTTTGTATACCCTCCCCAACTTGTCCTCTCCAAAGGAAATTTTGATTTCTTTAATGCATTTCTCCTAGGTTTTAATGCTACTTTGGTTTGTGGTGACATTTTCCTCAGTTAATGTCTAATGCCACCCTATAATCTCTTAAATTTGTTGGGTGCACAATCTTTAACTTACCCTTCTAATCTTAATTGATTGTTGGCTTTTGCAATCCCTCGTAGCCATAATGGAAATCCCCTTACATTGCTTGAAGATCTACTTGTTGGTTTATTTGGTAAACCCATGCCCTAGTTGAAATCTTCCTTATCCATCAGGTGGCCCCCAAATTATCTCACTAGTCCTAACCTACAACCATCCAACCTAGGAGAAAAATCTTTGTACTTGAAAGTAGAAAATGAGGGCTTGTTATAGGAAACACAATCACTGGCAAGCACTCTTTGCATACCCAAACTCATCAATGCATGAAACATGCCCGAATAGATGTTGTGAGGGAAACAAAGGACTTTCATAGCCAATTCTTAGCCAAAACCAAAGAGGAGATTATGAAAATGGAAAAATCTATCAACATAAAAAGACAAAAATTGTCCAAAGATCATGTGGAAGCAGAGGTTAAAGGTTGGATCCCTAAGCTAGGGTACTCCGATACATGTGATACAAAGATATGTAAGCTAATATAGTTACATTGGCTAAATAAAGCCTTTGTTTCTTATATAATGGAGGACAAAGGTAGCTAGTATTGAGATATCATGCACAAGCTAAATGTGATGGAAATAAAATTTGATGCCCTATGCAGACAAATTTTTAATTTTGAAATTATAATGCATAGTCATGTGGATAATTAGAATGAAACTAAGGACAAAAATGACCAAGTTCTGAATTCCAAAGGGACCCCATCAAACCCTATTTTGTTGGATGAAAACAATGGCACCCAAATGAACCACTAGCCATGGAAATCTCAAGGACATGGGCCATTGGATTCATTCCTATGGTTTTTATGATCTTGAAAGGAAAGATGTTGGAGGAGTCCCTTCAACAAGTATGTTATATGGATTCTTTTTTTTTTCAAGTATTTTAGAAAAGCATAGATATTAAACTCTTTGTAATGTCCCCATTTTGATCCTCTCATTAATCAGTGATTAATTATGGTTCTTGTTGTTTTAGTTTGGGATGCATATTTAATTACCATGCCATGGTAATTTGAACACATTTTGTGAGAAAATATTATTTTTCTCCCTTTGACTTATCCAAGGCCAATCATTGAATGAATGTAAGGATGTTGGGAGAAGAAGTCACCTCCTTAGTTATGAGAGTACGAGAAAGTACCCACGTGAAGATATTGATGTCATTGACTACATGGGGAAAGTGGGTTAGAGAGTCCTCTCATCAACTTATTGAGGTATGTGTTGAGTACAATCAGTTTTGGAAAGTGTGCATGAGTCCAAGCTTGCATGGTTAAAAGAGTGAGAAATTCGAGTAGAGGAGGGAGCTTAATTTTGGAGAAGAGAGAGCATAAAATAGAGTTCAGGTAGCCAAGAGAGCTAGCCATAATAGGTGGAAGAATTCCAACCAAGAAAAAAACAAGCTTTCGCCAACATGAGAAGAGCATAAAATATGGGAAATCATTGGAGTTAGAGGACTATATTTTGGAACCTACTAGGCACACATAGAATACCATTGGAGGGGGAGGCTTCTAAGTGACTGTGTAGTAGAGAAGGGATTTCTCTCCTTATGTTGTGTGGAGTAGGTAGTGGGATGGCCAAGGATTTCTTATGCTCCTCAAAACTCATAAGATTGCTCCCAGGAAATTAAATTATGTTTTGTAGTTGATCCTCTACCCAGAAAATTCTCGATAGTGACAATTTTTCCCTTGTAGTGTCATGGCATGGCTAGGGGATGTCTTATTGTAGAAATATTTCAGTGCAATAGAGCCTATGGTTGGGTGGAAAATTTCTCAACCTTATTCAATCAATCAATGGAAAAAATTTGCAAATAGATAAGTTTCCAAATCTTGTACTATCGAAAGTGATATCCATACTTGGTGTTTGAAATGTACACACATGATTAACTTATGAAAATTCATGGTCAATGAAAATGATTTACAAAATAGTTGAAGAAATGGGTGTGTTCAAGTTTTAATGCATTCAAGGGTTATTGGTTCTTTTGAATATTAATTTATGTATGCATCGAGACACACACACACACACAAATATATATATATATATATATAT